>JAAMPI010000500.1:0-34667 GCA_013054445.1 Cudoniella acicularis
TGCTATAGGCGGGCATAAGGCAGTCGTCAAGCTACTACTCTCTACTGGCCAGGTCGAGGCTAACTCAAAGGATAGCTTGGGTCGGACGCCATTATTATGTGCTACTAAGGCCGGGCACGAGGCAGTCGTCCAGTTGCTACGTAAGTATATTAATTAATCATTTACTTTACATTATATATATATATATATATATTTATAACTTTAATAAAGAAAGGCTTAGGGGGAGTGATATTTCCACATTACACTCGATTAAAATACTTCTACGTGATTTCGGCCTCTCGACCACCCTATTATAGTCTTCGACTTACACAAGACGTTAAAAGGATAAATCAATCAATCAACAGAACGTTTCTCCGTAGGTAGAAGTTTGCAGAATATCCATCTTCCAGAATCACTATACTATACTAACTGTCTTCGGCTAGTGAGATTCAAGCCCCTTGCTCGACGGGGAGAAAGAAAAATTTAAAATGCGTGTGGAGGGGAAGCCGGTTTTGTAAGCGACTGTAGCATAAGTGAAACTTGAAACACAAAATCAGTCGACATCCCTTACAAAGAAAACAATGAAACTAAATAGTGCTGTAAGCATTGCTCGACGGCTTTTTTATCAACTCTATTATAAATGTGCCAGCAACACATTTTCAATTGTGGTCTTTGAAGGCCCAGACCTTGGCTTTTGAGTACTAGACTGGGTGGGTCAGCACATGAATTAAAGTCTCCTGTCCTGGCACAAAGAAAGCCAGTCAATATTCTTTGTTCTAGGGAGATTAAGGTTAGAATAAAGACGGGACGTAGAAGTGACG
This sequence comes from Cudoniella acicularis, assembly GCA_013054445.1. Lineage (NCBI taxonomy): Eukaryota > Fungi > Ascomycota > Leotiomycetes > Helotiales > Helotiaceae > Cudoniella > Cudoniella acicularis. The sequence continues at coordinate 801 of JAAMPI010000500.1, forward strand.
ATTGGTATCGTATAGAACAAACGAGAGTCGGCTTTGCGCTATACCTAATACAGAGAGTAAGAGTCCTCAATTATCCAGATAGAGATATTTAAACATTAATAGCCTAACTAAGATTTTTTATCTGTATTCTAGGGATAGCATTACGTTTTTACTTGAAGGGTTCATAGTATGTACCAAACGAAACAATCTATACGGTGGTTCAGAGCCAAACTAGGTCGAAAGCGGCGAGTTGTAAACTTGGAAACTTGAAAACTTCCCAACTGGCAGGCGCTACCCAGAAAATTCAACAGCTCGAATACCATGCTCACTACACAAAATCAGAATGTCATAAGGCTGTAATGCAACTGTTGTTTTCATTCATCAATGTAGGGTATCTTGCTTCACAGCCTCCCCGTTGCTCATTTGGTCTGCCACTGCCTCGAGCTTTTCGAATCCAAGTTCACCAGTTTCGAAACATCGCTAATGTTCGTGTTGAACATACAAACTCCTGGCAATGTTTTGCCTTAAATGCTCTTATTTTTAAACCCTAGTAGTGAGGTATCCAACCCCTCTTGCAAGTTGAGAATGGTACCAGATCCAGAATGCAAGGTTTAATTTAAAAAACAGTTCCGTCGGAAAGGATTGCAATTGGCGGACATTGCGTGTTCGGGCGGGATATTTCTGCCATTTCTCTTCCTCCCTGGTTTATTGGTCAGACCTTTCTTTTCAAATAAGAGAACTAGCTTACCTTCCAACTACCAGCTTCCAGCATTTGTGGAAGTGACAGTTTATCGACGCCCTGTAGGCCCAATGTCTTGTTTACCTCTTCCAATAACAAATCCAGGAATCCCACCGTTACAGCCCTCCACTCCACAATTACATCATCGTCGGGTTCAAACATAGGCACAATTTCCAAAGTTTTCTTTCCGCTTTTCTCGCTATCGAGCTTGAAGTTTTGTACTCCTCTCCTGGTATCTTCGTCTTTTAACGCGAGAACGCCAGTATCGATGAAAAGGCCGCCATTCCGATATTCAGGGAGACCAGTCATGAGTTCGGCGCCGGCAAAGTGGATGTTCATCAATTTCGTCATCGGTTGCATAAGGGAATAGCAAAGCCATTGTGTCAATTTATGGAAAGGAACGATCGTCTCCCAAGGTGCGGAAGATGGCATGGTTGGCATGGAAGATAGAGGCCAGGCGTCACCGAGGGCGGTTCCATCGATTGCTGTTCGGGAGGATGGCCAAATCGGCGCAAGGCCATCCATAAGGACACTCCATAACGTTGGAAGAAGGATAAAGGGAACCGAAGAAGCTTGTGTTGTCGGGTGGGAGATGAGGTAGTCTGCCAATTAGCTTGGATAAAAGGTTAGCAGATCTTGCACATACCTAGCATATTCCCAGGTCGTCCATCAGCTCCAAAGTAGGTGTGATTCATCATTGCCTCAGACAACTTGATCAAGAGCTCAGTTCGGCCTTCCAGTCCAGCAATAGGATTCTCTTCCGTCACTTGTAAGCCAGCGCGCATTGTTTCAACAGTCAAATTCCGCAAGCCCTCGCCGTCGACTTGATACGGTTGGCTCGAATTGCTGCTAAAAATGCCACTCTTGAACATTTCTAAACTTGCGATGGCCAGTCCCTCACTCCGCCTATAAATTCGCCCATTTTCTGTGCTTTTGTATGACCAGGTTGTTCCAGCGCCTGCATCGAGCAATACCGAGACGAGAAAAAGGTCGAGAAGCCTACGACATCGCTCCGAAGGGTCTATATCACTACGCCAGCTGGCCTGGAGTTCGGCAATCCTATCTTTTCCACCAACATTGAAATGCTGCCAGCGGCCATGTGGAGGGATGCTTGCATAATCGGGAGCAAAGTCGCGCTGTTTGGGACCTCACGTCAGCTCGCACAATCAAGTCGCACAAAGTGGGGTAGCACCTTGATTATCGACACTACAAATTTGGTAGTGTCTTTGAAATTCTCCATGTGCACATCGAAGTGATTCAGTTCATTTCTCTGCGCCTTGTTTAGCATTAGGGAACATCGCTCTCGCACGGCGCCAATGCTCCTCAGATATCCTGCTGGATCAACGTATGGATCGGGTGCCTTTGGGAGCGCAATCTTGGGAATGGTCGGCGGAACGGAAAACGACATCTTGTAACTTGGGGTTGTGGGCGATTTGAGAGAGGATTGCGAGGACATGGACTGGATATCCCCCAGGTTCGAAGAGTTCTTGCGGGTGCTGCCCGAAGTAGTGGAACCAGACTTGTCCTTACGTGAGAAAAGACCCATGTTTGGTGATGCTGATGATCGTGGTTGGTTGTACGGAATCTAACCTACGAGTGCCGTTATCGTGGCAGGTCGCCAGTCGATAAGAAATTTGGCTGGTGACGATTGTCTTGGGGCTGGAAGCTGGGAGCCTGATCCTGACTGGCGAGCTGAGTGCCGACCGTGACGGTGGGACAGCGCAACACAGGGGATGCCCAGGGGCTGTTCAGCGGTCGCGAGGGCGATCAACTGAGCTGTGCCAGCGTGTTGGGGAAGGTGTTTTGTACGTGTAGCTGTCGCCGTCGCCGTCGCCGTCGCGTTCTGGCAGCGAAAGGTGCGAGATGTAAGGTCGAAATAAAGCAAAAACAGAGTCGGGTCGGCAGAAAAGTTTCCAACTGATGGCAGGTCAACAAGTGACGTGACGTGAAGGAGATGTCCGCGACTGCCTCTTTGGTAGCCACCACAGGCAGCAAATTTGCCAATTGATCTCTCTGAGCCGGGAGGAATGGTCGGGAATCCAGGCTTCTCCCCACCCACCAGTGCGCCTGGCTGCACTGCTGCACTGCTGCAGCGTCTGGCCTTGTTCGCTGCAGGGGCCGCGTTGCCGCGTAGAGGCACAGGGTCCAAGCCTGGCAAGCCGATCTTGATTGGAAAATTCGAAAAAGCCTCACTCGGCCAACAGGTGCGCTTCTGAGTAGCGGGTCCAGAACGCCCTCTTCCCCGGTCACCACGAATTTGGGTCGCCCACCTCTGGATGATGAACCCGAGAAATCCTCGCGGGATGCTTGGAGGAGTGCCGCTGGGCTGCTTCTGGCACCTGTGAGGATGGGTTTCTTGCTCCCTAAACGTGATATTGGACAGGGGGACGGCGATAAACGGGCAAGCCCGAGATGCAGGTACAGGTTTAACGGGAGCACCGTAGGTCTCTCCGAGGAATCCTGGTTGATGGGCAAGGCGCTGGAATGGTCCGAAGCTCCAGTGTCCCAGCAGCCGTTGGATGTGCGGAAGCTTGCCGGATTATTGGCGGGGCAGTTGGCTACAGGGGAGACGGGATTTGGATTGGTACCCCAGGAGAAAGGACCTCAAAAGGCTCGAAAAGTGCAAATGCAGTGCGAGAAAAGTCAGAACTATCAAAAGGCAAAGTTGAAGGAACTGGTGGGTGGGCAGCTGGGCTTTATGATTTGTTCTGCAGCGCCAGACCCGTACGGCTGTACCGCTGGTATTGGAAATTTGGGATGGGGACAAACTCAGGGGCCGCAGTCCAGTAGTGAGTTTCGCTGGCTCTTTCACGGTCCTAATAGTGATCAAAGTCGCGAGCCAAGCATCTGCAAGCAGACGATTGTTTGCCCAACTGGTGCAGGAACAGGCGAGCCGGCGCCCACGAGCTTCTTCTAACCACACAGCATCCAGACCACGAGTCAACCATAAACGCTGCGGACAGAGCCATACCGGACGCCTCGTGGGAGCTGGATAAACCCCCTTTTGCTGCATTCGATAGCTGCACGCGTGCATACCTAGCGACTGTGCGACCATCCATAAAAATCCACTTTAGCAGCCGCTACTGTGCAGGGCAAAACGAGCGCAAAGCGCATGAGATAGATGGATCGTTGCACAACCCGCGTTTGTGGGTGATCAAAGAAGTTTGCCACTGCCCAGAGGTTACACAACAAGTCAGCTCAATGCCGGGGAATTTCCAGAAGAGCTTGAAGCTTCCAACTTCCCGACGAAGTCAAAGATACCCACGTGACCCTCTCTTCTCGTCTGTCTACTTAGTGCCTGCGCGTAGGCAGGCTGGCGATCTGACTCTTTTTAAATAACCTGAAGCCCTAACTCGGCTCGTAGTCGGCCGTAGCCGCTCGCAGTCGATATAAGATCCGTGTCGGTCTTTCCTTTCCCCGGTCCTTTGTAACGGACTATCGTTTCCCTGACTTAGTACTTTATCACGTGATAAACTACCTAGTTTCACGTGAGGTGTTAAAAAAGGCCAGCAAAAGTTCGTTTGCGCAATTCTATCCTTTTAGTCAGATCAATCTAAGAACCGCGATATGGCCCTTGGACTTCAGGCAAAATGACACTACTCTCTCGGTAATGTTTTTCTAACTTTGTTTTAATCTGTGGATAATTTCAGAGCTTATAAACCTCTTTTAGACAACTACATCTACCCACGTGATCGTTGCTCTATTCCTGCGCCTAACTTGAGAACCGCGCTGCGGCAAATCATCCGCGCGCCAATTTACCGCGCTTCAAGAATAGCATATGCCAACGAAACACCAAAGTCCACACGAGATCCACGGACAAATCTGTACATTCCAGCTGACGGCATTCAATGATTTTATGAAACATTCCAAAACTTTAAATGATTAAACTTGTACGATTGCGCATTCCATTATGGATGATTTGAACGGTCTAGATTGGTCTGCGACATCCAGTGCAACCACCAAAACACCTCAAGGTACTGGAAATTACTATCCTACCTTGCGACCAACCTCTCCACCCCAAAACTCCGGTCGAACAACTCCCCTTTCCAGCCAAGCGTCCGGCGTACCGAAAGCTTCTGCCTTTGCACCACCAAAGACTGCAAGTCCTGACAGCTTCTCGAACCTCGTTTCCTTCGGCTCTTCAAAACAAAATACCCTCACGTTACAACAGCAACAAGAAAAACTACAAGCGGAGAAGCGGAAGCAGGAAGAAGAGAAGAGGAAACAATACGATGCGCAATTTGGTCATTCTCAGTTTTGGGATGGCTTGGGGAATAAAGGGCACAATCAGCTTGCAACACCAACGATAACGCCGCGAAGCACCACTCCTGCAATAAATCCTCTACCAGCGAATTTCCCCAGAGCGTCGTCACCTCTTGCGAATGGAAATGGTCTTTCAAGTGGGGACGATGATTTGTTTGCAGCATTCAATGCTGATACGAAAGTCGACAACTCGAGCTTTTACCCCCCTCCCTCAAATTCGAGCAGTGGGAGGAATACACCCGGGTTTGGTACAAGCAAGGCTGGGAATTTGAGTCAGCCCCAGGCTTGGGAGCGGCCTTCGTCTTTAGGAGGCGTAGAACTTGGTGATGACGATGACCCATTTGGGCTGGGTCAGATGAAGGCGCAAATTGCTGCGCCGGTCCCGATCACAACCTCCACAGACGATGATGATTTCTTGGGGGATTTGGGGAAACCCGTGGAAGAAGTCAGGCGCCCCAGCCCAGCCATAGAAGTGGTTCCTGCCGAGCCGAACCTAGGTTCAGACTCGGATGATCCGTGGGATAAGGCGGTGGCGGACTTGGTTGATATGGGCTTCTCAGCTGAGCAATCACGACGAGCTTTGACCGAGAGCGGATCCGGTCTGGATGTGCAGGCTGCGGTTGGCTGGATTCTAAACGATGCGCATAGGCAGGCCAAACAGAAACAGAGCAGAGATCCGAGCAGGAATAACGGTCCATCAAACAGTGAAGGGAGAGAATCACCAAGAGATGGACCTAGAAGAGGACAAAATCCCACATGGATGCGAGAGGAAGATCGAGATGAATCAAGGCCCCGGAGAGACGACAACCGTTCTCCCAATAATGAATCGGATATTTCCAAAACAGCCGCAGCTGTCGGCAGCAACTTGTTCAAAACTGCGAATTCTTTATGGAAAACATCTCAGAAGAAGGTTCAAAAAGCTGTGGCGGAATTTCAAGATTCCGACCCTAGTCAGCCAAAATGGATGCGTGAAGCTGCTGAAAGGGAGCATGCTAAAAGGAGGGCCACTGCAGAAGGCAGGGGGCGACGTGAAAAAACTCCAATACCAGATGTCACGGACGAAGCTCTGATGCTCGAATCTGGAGCTCGGCCCCCACCTCGGAAAACCAAAGCCCCTGAACCTCGCTTCACGGAACCAAGCTCTTCACGTGATAAATCACCAGTCCTACCAAGACCACCTCCAGGTAGGGCAACATCTGCACCTCGATGGCAACAATCAACTCCTTCAGATCCTCGTTCGCGAATCAGCAAACAAGCTGTTGAAGAACAATCTGCACAGGCATATGTGAGCCCGGCACGCCGGAAGAAAGCTACACCACTACCTCAGCAACAAGCACCTGAACCTGATCTACTTTTCTCCTCCAACGAACAATCCCAGCCAACACCTGCCTCTCGACCGATACCCCGCGCGTCTCCAGTACCTTCCAAACCCTCCACCCCTATTCCGGTTCGTCCTAAAGCACCTCCCCGAAATATTCCATCACTTTCTCCTACCGCGCTCGCCAAATCGAATGAGCACCGAGCAGCTGGAACAACGCACTTCAAACGTGGCGACTATGCCGCAGCTCACCAATCCTACTCCGCATCTCTCATGTCCCTCCCATCATCACATCCCATAGCCATCATCCTCCTCTGCAACCGCGCCCTCACCTCCCTCAAAACAGGTATCCCCAAAACTGCAGTTACAGATGCTGACACCGCACTTGAGCTCATCGGCCCCGCTCGTGGAGATGGAGAAACTATCGACCTAGGCACAGAAAAGAAAGAAATGCGAGAATTCTGGGGCAAAGCACTCATGCGTAAAGCTGAGGCATTAGAGCAAATGGAAAAATGGCGCGAAGCAGGCGACGTCTGGAAATTATGCGTAGAAAGTGGCGTGGGAGCCGCAACAGCCGTGCAAGGACGGACACGCTGCGAGAAAGCTCTCGCTCCAAAGCCCGTTCGAACAGCCACACCCAAACCCAAACCACGCCAACAACCCAAATCTGCTTTACAAGACCTAAATGGTGGTGGCGGGAAAGACAGCGCAGCCGTCGAACGACTCCGAAAAGCGAATATCGATGCCGAGAAAGCGGATGATGAGAAGTTTGCTCTGGCTGACCAGGTCGAGGCGAAAATTGGCAAGTGGAGGGATGGAAAGCGGGATAACTTGCGGGCATTGATTGGGAGTTTGGATACGGTTATGTGGGAGGGGAGTGGGTGGCAGACGGTAGGGATGCATCAGCTTGTGCAGAATAACAAGGTGAAAATTCATTATATGAAGGCGATTGGAAAGACGCATCCTGATAAGGTATTTTTCTCCTTTTTTTTGTCGCTCTCTATCTCTATCTCTCCTATACCCATTTTCTCTGCCACGAGTCTTTGCGAGCTGCGATTTTTTCTTTAGAGGGATCTCAGCTAACACAACAAAAAACAGCTACCACAAGACGCAAGTACCGAAATACGCATGATAGCCGGTCTCGTTTTCGCGACGCTAAACGAGAGCTGGGATAAGTTCAAGCAGCAGAATGGGTTGTAGATAGAACACTTCTATCTTGAATCAAATTAAAAACAAGCTCAAATACTCAAATCTTTATCATCTTCTACCGGTTCTTCTTTCTTTATTCTCGCCTTCACTGGCTAAGGCTTTTCCCAGCCTATGAGGTTACCCGCTTGGAAAATCGCTAAGCGACCAAGTAACTAAAAACCCAAGAATACCAAACAAACAAAAAACAATACGTCTTTCTACGCCTACACCTTCTACTATACCCTCCTTCGCCTCACCTAAAAGTAGAGTATACCTCACCTCGCCTCCCCTTATAAAATAGATTCTTCTGTGGTGCAACTAATATACCCACATGACAACTGCACGCAAACGGGCAAACGCCGGGTTAACTTTAAGAGCGTTTAGCCCCCTCTAAATACTTCTTCTATCCTTCTTTACCCTTCCTCGCAGCACCCCCTTTTCCAGACCCTCCACTATCCCTATCACCTCCGCTTCACGTTATATCAGGATCATCTCTAGGAAATCCACATTAATTCATGTATGTAGCACTTAATCTAGTATAATTACTACGCTATTAGGTGCGCTACGGCGGCCTGGAGGTCCCTTAATTAATCTTTGCAAAGAGGGGCAAGCCATATATTTCGCCCCCTTAGCAGCTAATAGAATCGCTCTCTCCTAGGGATTGCACCCTCTAAACACCTATCTCTGTTCTCTCTTCTTTTAGTGCTGTAAGGTTGCACACAAACGTATGTTAGGTCTCTCTAAGCTTTACCCAGAGGGTTACTTATACCTCGCCGCGCCTAAGTATCAGGCGAGACGAGGCGAGGCGAGGCAGAGAGGAGGATTTTACTATACTCGCCTTTAAGTGTTTATTATTCTATATAACTATATAGTTGGGTTTCGAGTAAAGAAAATGAACTTCTAGTCTTTTATCTACGATTTGAAATTCTAAATTAAATAATTATATTGTTTTATCTCTTCCCGCTATATAGTGGGTATAATATATATCTATAGGTGTAAGTATAAATATATCACATATATCTTACGCTACTTCTACTCTCTCTACGATAAAAAAATGTATAAGAGCTATTTCACATTTAAAGCGAATTGTGCTAAGTTTCAGACATTGCAAGGTGAATTTCACTCCTTTAACAGGTATAGAGAGAGTCGATAATATACCGTGTAAGCCGGGTTTCTAGAATTCTGTTTTTCTCTTTCTCCCGAGTTTCATAATATACTATTATGAAATTCTTAAATGCCGTCGATTTCTAAAGTATTATTGACTTATTATATTCTGCTTGTCATAATTTGTATCTATATTATTTTATATATCTGTAAAAGTATAGTTGTTAAATCCAAATAACTAAAAAGGGTTTATTATACTTTTGGATCTATAAACTTTTCTGTGATACACTCGGCAAACTCAACAGTCCAGCCTTGCATTTCGCTAATACTCAAGATATTATCATTAACAATAAAGTTTCAGCTATCTTAAAAGACCTTCTTTATTAGCCTACCCGTCAAGCTTTTGCGAGGCTCTGGGTTAGACCCGAAAGCACCCACATCCAGGTCTGCTTCTCCCAGTAGGTAGAAACAGGAGAGGCGGGGAGATGTATTTCACTACTAGAATTAAAGTAAAGAGATATTTTGTATTTTGTTGGCTTGATTAGGTTTTAATTTTTTTATATATACAGTACATAAATAGTAGCTAAAATCAATGGACATTAAACAGCTTTGAAGCTGTTACCCTTAAATAGAAATCATGCCTCGTGAAATACTATCGTGGAATTTTGGCCCCCTTAACAAAATAGCCTCCCGCCTTAGAGAATAGGATATAGATATCACGATATAACCAAGGAAAATAGGAAATGCCCAGAGAAATCATCAATTCATCAAATACAAAACCAATAAAAAGAGCAGATAAATCAGTACGTTACCATGCTCTCCGCAAGCGCCAATTCCAACGCTTCTTCCTCGCTCATGTCCGGCATGTACGCCGTCGTGGGGTAATTCGACCGAGAAGAGGAAGGTGAGCCGGTTGGAAGAGTGCTAGCCACATAATGAACTCGTTCCCTTTCCCGCCGTGATTCAGCCTCAAGCCCAAGCCAGCTATCAGCTGTATGTCGAGGTTGCCGTCCGGGATGAGGAGGAATTTCGGGATGAGTTCGTGTTGCTAAGCTAAGTCTCGGGGGGGAAGGGCGTATCGGTGGTTCGATGGTTGAGCTTGAGTTTGAGGATATTGGAAAAGTATTATGGGATGAAGCTCTATCTGGGCTCAGTGGAGATATAGGTGGGCTTTTTGTTAAAGAGGACTTTTTGTAAGGCACGGGCGGTTTTGGACGGGCCTTTCTGGCAGGTGCTTCCGGCGTTCGAGAAGAACCTGTGCTCAGTCGTCCTGCTACACCATTATAATTGTTATCTCCGGACCACGGCCGCTGTGTTTCTTTGGGAGAAAAATGCGACGGCAAAGGGGTATCTGCACGAAGCGATTGTGAGATTTGCTCATCGGGCGCACTGCTTGAGCGGGCGTGAAGAAACTCTGGATCGCGCCTTCTTGACGGTGTCCCTTTCCCGGGTCTCGGTGCTGGATCTGAGATCAGAAGACTATCGGGTATTCGCTGAGCAGCAGCCCAAGCTTCATCGTCCTGACGGTCAATGTCGGCACTACGACTAGACTGTTTCAGGCGCATGGATGATCCTGAAATACGTTGTGTGCCTGTTCCCGACGAGTTTGTTTGAATACTAGAATAAGAGTGGTTTTTGGATTTAAACAGCCCGCTCAAGAAGCCGGCAGTCTCCGCTTGAGGTGATAGTGTCACAGTCGCTGTTGTGGGAAACATGTCGACAGATGTATCGGCCAATTCAGCTATACTGGCACTTTCCGGACTTTGACGCCCTCGGGCCCATGATGGCATGTGTTCACTCGAGGTATCTGTCAGATCTGCTTCATCTCCAGCTAAATCCACGTTAGAGTCGTTTATGGCTTCGACAAGCAAGAAGGACTTACTAGCAGCAAAATCTTTTTTAACTGGTCTGGAGGCACTTTTGCCTTTGCCCTGTGATGGAGTCTGGGAAGCTGTATAGAAGTCAGGCGGAATTTCTCGTGTTTATCTATCAGAGGCGCTCACCAAAATTCCGTCCTTCTGTCATTAGATGCCGTGGGAAACCGCTAATGGGCAGGGCTTCATCGTCTTTTGATAGGCGCAAAGAGATAGTAGTTCTTGCAACTTTTGAAGATAGAGGAATCTGCACCATTTCCATACTAAATGTCAGGTCCCCTAACATAGCTGCAATAGTGTCAGCAGGTATTTCGATGGTCGCGCCGCCGCGATCTTGATGGTGCTCTGAAACGCGGAAATGTGGTGAAAAATAGTGAGTTTGAAGATCTTGGAACTGTCTTGCAAGACGCCTCAGCTCCGGCGATTCATCTGGGAAACGGCAAAGAATATAACCTAGGTAGATGATTAGCAAATTCAGCTCGAGGAGGAACTTGTATGTGGAATTACCTTGTACTGTATTCTCGTCTGTGTCGTTCGTGTCTTTCTCAAAATAGAAAGAGCTCGCGATCAATCGATGGGCCACATTTCTTAGTGTTGATGTCCAGTTTTTCGATTTGATGGCCACATTATTGTTGCGTATTAATGTCCAGTATTCTTCAACGTCATCGAACTGGAACTGCTTCTTCACCTTTGGATTCAATCGTATGTAGCGATGGTTGACGAAGCTGTTAGGCAGGCGAACTTCCTGAAGGAATTGATCCCAGGTGGTTTCCGCATCCGCGGTATTGTCGAACCTATTTAATGCCGTCTTGAACATTTTCGATTTAATCTTGGATAGCTTGCCACCCCGAGATATCTTGGACTCCTCTTCGCGAGTCGTACCAATTGAAAGGATGATGTCAGGAGGCTGAGCTTGAACGTCGGGCCATAGGAGCTTCCGTTCTTCGTTGGCAATTTGAATCGGATTCTGGTAATAGAGCCCGCCGTCGATGTAATTAACACCAGTCCGGTCATTGCAAAACGGTTTGAAATACCCGGTTGCAGCAGTTGTGGCTCGACATCTAGAGAGAACTTTCAGTGTAGTCCCAAAAAACAGGAATCAGTAGACAAACACTTCGAATAATTTTAACTCAGCATCGCCCTTTTCGGGTCTTTCAAAATGATATTCGGCCTTTTGTGGGTCTAGAGAGTGGTTAGTTGGTGCAATTTGTAAAACAGGTCGAGCCACCTGGATACTGACTGGAGTCAACGTCTTGGGAAGGCCGATTGTAATTTGTCAAAATGACTGCTTTCTGTCCTGCTTCGGTTGTAGAAACCACGGCTACCTTCCTTCGATAGCGGTCATTGTCGGAAGTGCCCCCAAATAGCTGTGCGTTGGTGAAGACGTCCGTCAGCCCTTCCACGAAAGGTCTCGTTTTATATTTCCCCTTATGTTTGAAGGTTGAAATTGCTTCCAAAATTGGAACTCCATTAAAATCTCTGGCAGCGAATGCTCTGAAGATGAGGTCTTCGAAATGTTTTGTGCATTGTGTGAGAGTCCAGTTCTCGACTCCAAGCCCAAGTGCAATGATACCACCGGTGCTACAAGTCATTAGGTCATGGTTGACATCAGACAAGATAGCAGGCATACCTTGTTCCGACAATCAGATCAAAAAATTTAGTAATTGGTATGCCGCCTAGGTGACGTTCAATTTCACGCAGAATTTGAAGTTGCACTATTGAACGCATTCCTCCCCTGGGGTTCGTTAGTTCAATCCAAGAACAATTAGCGAGAAATTTACCCGTCAAGAGTGAGGACACGCACTCCAGCCAGGTGAGGTTTCACCTGGATCTCCCAAAGTGGGTCCCACTTTTGTGACTCGTGGAGGGGACAGCAATCCATCACGAATGTGACAGGACTCTTCTTACGTGCGAAGGACCTCACACAGTTAGTACAGAGAACATGTCCACAGGGAAGTGGATGTTGAGGCAGTTCTCTCAAGCAGGAAAAACAGGCTGAATGGTTCATATATGATGAGATATCCCCAAGATTGGAGTAGAATTCATTCATTATCCTCAGGTGGAGTTCGACTGCGGCTGCTTCTTCTCCTTTGGCAAACTCACCCCTCCTCATTCTCTCCATTCGTTCTCTTGTAGAATCCAAATATTCTCCGATTGCGGTATGCCACAAAGGAGCGTAGTTGCGTTCGTTGAAGGCTTCCAAAGTCTGGTAGTCGCCCGATGCCAATATGCGACCTCTATCGTCCTGGTGTCCTTTGGCATGGCCTCGTTGGGTATTAACGCACCGACCTCGTGCGTTCTCAAAACTACATGGCCACCAGTCTTCACAGAACTCTTTTAAGGCTCTCGTGTAGCACTCTTCGTAGTGATAGATCAGTCGAGATGCGGTCCCTAATATTTTCAGTATTTCAAACCATACAGGTCCTCAGAACAAAATTGTATAGCATACCTTTCAGTTTGTGCCGCACAAAGTCCAACATTATACATGAGGCCACCATGTGTCCGAGGTGCTTAAATATCTCTGGCCCAGTAGCATTTTTCATCAGTGGATCATTCTTAATAGCCAATGCAAGTCGGAGGATGTTGCCTCCAAAGTCTTTTGGAATCGGATTCAAGTTCCAGGATAGTTCCACGAAATCGAAAGGTGCGTCCAAGCGCTTCGAAAAGTGATCAAAGCCCATGGACAACGCTGCTTGAAACTCTTCAGAATTAAATGTCACCCGCAGACGTTTCCTATTCTCCCGTGCATCGGTGCATTTGCTTTGTATCTGAGCATTGAGCTCTTGAACTTGTTGATCGACTAGGGCGTAGCGTCCCTTTTGGGGCATTCTAACGACGTCGATCGTGGAATAATAGCACAAGAGGAGGTCCTTCGTGTTATTCACAGGAGTGCCACGCTCTTGCCAATATTTTGCGTGGATCCTAACATCATCGTTATCCCAGACGGCATTAGAATAAGTATTAAAGAGGCTGTCGGTAGCTGATGAAGTGGACCAGCCGCTTGGGTCAGTACTAGGATCCGTAAAATTCAGCACAATAATAGCATGTGGCATGGCAGATTGGTTGACAGAGCCCTCTATTGAAGCAGCTGCCCATTGCAGCATTGGGACGAGTGCAGCAGACTCAAATGTCCTAAAAGATTATTAGTAGTGTAAAATGGAGTTTTGCATGTTTCTGCACAAACCTGCCGTTCCGCAAAACAAACACAACGATGTCGGAAAATGCGTAGAGAAGTCGAGGATAGAGGTTTTTGACTGCAAATTCTCTTTTGCATTTCTCGGGGTTGTTTGCCCAGACCATCTCCCGCTTCACCGACTTTGGAAATTTTCGAATCTTCTTGGGTAGTTGCTGTCGTCTGGTATTATCTTTGCTTGTAGCACCTATTGGAATCCTTTCCCCGCCATCCATGCCCTCACAATCAGCGTATAGTACCGGATGTTGAGAGGTGTATGTGGAAGGATCGGCGTAGAGGTGCACGTCACCAGAAGTCGGAGCGTGGTCGTTGATCGAACCCGCTACTGGCGTAGGAAACCCATCACTGTTCCGCATTCTCACGTTCCTCTGATACTCAACCAAAGTCTTGACAAGTGTGCTCTTGCCAGCACCTATAGCATCGTCAGCGGGATACGGTATGATTGTGATTGAAATGTCTTCAAACCTGTTTGACCAACGAAAGATACCAATTGTGGCCATCGCTCGGCGTACTCGCCAGTAGAGCTCTCCTGCATGATTTTCGCATATCGCCCGTAGTCCTGCAGGACGGGTAGATCCGTTACATTGCGAACAACTCCAAACCAAATGGTGTCGGCATCTGTTTCGTGCAGTTTTCGTTGTTCTGCAGGGTCACTTGGCGGGGTGAATATGTGCCTCAACAGGTCAGCGACCTCCCTATTGAGTTTCTCGTGTGGAACGCCATTGCTATTTGTTCTTCCTGGTGCATGGACCTTGGTGTTGGACCAACAGTCCTCACAGTATCCTAATCCACAGTCGGCACAAAAGAATTTCGTAAACTGGGTCTTATCGCAATTCTCACAAGCCTCGCCGCTGTCGCTGGAAGGCGGGGTCAAGGTATCCATGGAACACTACGCCGCCCACGTGAGTGTGGAACTTTGTCGATTGAGATCACACTTTCGTCGCTCTTCTGTAGAACGGAGCTTGAGCTTCGAGAATGGTGGCTCGGCTGGGATAAAGGTAGAAGGAGATGGGAAAGAAGAACGAGGCTCTAGCTCCAGCTCGCGTTGGATGTAGGTTCATGCTGCTGTCGAAATCGGCGAGCCGACATCCTTCGGGGCGTCTGTTTCTGGCCATGACGGGCCTGCTGCAGGACATTGGCTTGTTGCTTCAGCCCTCTCCAGTAGTTAGTAATCCAAATCCAATCAGGCAGCCTATCACCCATTTTGGATATGCAGACTCTTCTCCTCGGCTTCACGACACGATTCCCCTCAATCCGCAGGTGTCTTGCAAGATCTTACTACTGCAAGGCAAGAAATGAAGGTTTCGTGATGACCAGTCACGACTATCTCATGGGGAGTTGCGGCAAGCTTAGCATCTTCTTCGCTTTCGCTTTGTTGTACAATGGATAGACTGATGAATGCACCGTTCGAGGCTTAGAAAGCCACGACACTGCACAAGAACAAAAAGCAACACTAAACAGTCCAAACTGGGCCGCCGTACTTCCCGGCCGATGTTCGAGACATTTGTGTGGAGTTACAAACCTTTTAAAACATAAGAAACTTTTTGAGATGGAACTCGGAGCCCTCTTAACGTAAGTATGTCAGAAGATGTAGTCGCATGTCGTTGATGACGATTCGAAGGGGCAACCCATGTCTGTTGGTATCAGTCACGTGATGTCGCTTCGTCACATGTTTTATTGGATTTGGTCGACTCCAGCTGGTCGGATGAGTGGTATCATCAATACAAGCAATAGCAACACAGGGATCGTCCGGAGGGCTCAATTGGGGTAAATCAAGTATATTATCAACTGTACAGAATCAAAGATCAGGTCGTCGGGCCACATCTCTAGACTACAAGTGAGACGTGCCCTAAAGCACGTGCTGGGTGCTATAGTAGCCTCAGGCTGCCAGGCACACACTTCAACATAGTGCGCCGTTAAGGTACAGTCACGTGTAAACATTTACCCGCCGATGTCCTGCGATGTGAGTAAATCCTTAGGCAGCAATCTACATTTCACGTGCGTTACCTGAGAGTAGGGGAAGTGATCTAATGCAAGGGTCTAGAACACCGCTAGCTGTAATGGTGCTAGCGCATAAATAATGTGGGGCTAACATAAAATCAGTAAGTGTTCCGACTGACACCGATTTCGACTTTTACTATAATGGAATCATCGACTTTCTCCGGTCTAGGTGTAATATTTCTTGGTGACCTGTGGCGAGAACACGACGTCTAAGGTACTGACATTAGAAAGCACATATCTCCTTTGTTCCAAGTATCCATCATCATCGAGCCGCAAGAGGCGAGGCTGGCGAGCGCCCAAGGTCTTCGATCATCTGATCCCTTTCCTCCAGGCAGCGAACAGTATCGAGAGGCTCGACGAATCGTTGGAGACTTTGTTCGGGTGGCGAGGCCATGCTGACGGATAATGGCATATGCCGTGGAATGGTTCGAACTCTGGCTTGGTATTTGTAAATCGGTTATTGAAAATATTTCTGAGGTTTTGAAGAGTCAGAAATGTTAGGAGAATATCTGTCTGGTTTTAAGAAAGAATGAGCTGTGTGCCGAGCCGAAAGAGGCGAAACGGACAAGGTAGAAGTCGATCACGTGGCGATTTCTTCACTGAGTATTTGCAGTGATGACCTGCCTTGCAGATATAGCGGAGAGTTGGCATCCGAAAAATGGGAAGGCCAAGAGCTGAAGCAAGAAATGGTCCTTGTGTGTCACTAAGACCCACAAATTATGCAAAAGATTCAAATATCACATGATGTTGGCTCAGAAAGGCCTCTAGTCAAATTTACTTGACTTTCACTGGCTCATTTTGGCTATCGTATCCAAATACGCAAAGCGCAAGTATAATTGTTTGAAATGTTGATTAAACTAGAACTCGCAAGGATGAATCGTTGAGATAATAAAGCTCGAGCAGCCTCGTCCACACTTGGACAACCTCGCAGCAATTGGATACGGTGCAATTGAAAGCGTTCTTATATAAATTCAAGATACATGTGAAAGTGTGGTCAAGATCAAAATACCAAGGAATACGAAGAAATGAAGCGCTTTTTATGATTGATAGGAGCTTGAGATGCCACATCACACAACGGATGGTAAATGAACAGTCCAATGAACAAGAAATGATAAGATTATTCTAGGAAGATCCATCATCAGGATACCCTAAATATGTCCCAGCACATGCTCACAGTTCCCGCATCTAGTACGGTGCTTCAATTCGGTGAAACCCGGCAAAGGTGGCAATTAACTTACGATGAGCAACAAGATATGCATAAATTTGAAAAGGGAATAGCAGAAGGTTTTCAGCTCAGCTCTCCAATCGATTGATCGAATGAAGATCAATGTACGACGACCGTTGCCCAGATAACAGTTGCCGAGGAAGAAGCAAAACAACGATGATATAAAAAGGGAGACGATAAGGCCTCGTGTATCAAGTATTTAATTGGAGAATATTAAGGTGCCCCGGTCTAGAAGCCTCTAGGTGGCCTAGAAACGTAGAGAGTAAGTATCCTAAACTTGTTTTGCGGATTTAAATCTGCTCTTGACTGGAGAGGGATGCAGAAAAGCGGAAGGCTGCCTGCAGTGCCCCACAACTTTAAAAGAAACCATTGATCGTTGTGGGCTGACGTGCGGATGGAGATTCTGGGGATCTGTATGGCGAGCGTCTCACAACTGTGAGAGCTTTCCCCTATTGGAGGATGATGCGCAGTTTATAATCATCTCATGTGGATTCTGA
The DNA here is from genome assembly GCA_013054445.1 of Cudoniella acicularis. NCBI lineage: Eukaryota > Fungi > Ascomycota > Leotiomycetes > Helotiales > Helotiaceae > Cudoniella > Cudoniella acicularis. Next base: position 18,182 of record JAAMPI010000500.1, read on the forward strand.
TATGATATCAGACAGCAGACCATTTTTGAGGCGTTTATAGGGCTATGCGTGGATTCTTGACCCCAGGTCGCAAAGGCCATCTGAGGATTTCCCTTATGCACTTCCTAAGGCGACGCACGTGCTTACATGAGGTGGGCTTGGTAGAGAGGCCGCCAAACTTAGGCAGAGACCAGATTTACAGGGCCCAAAAATGTGTGAAAAACGGATATTTTTCTTCAAGACCCTTCATGTTCCGATCCTTGGCTTGACATATGGCTGTGCCTCGTTCCCTTGGAACGATGAAGGAGATCTCGGCGTCAAGGCTATTTAGCCTCAAATACTTTGTAAAGGGTGGTTGTGTCACGGCCTAGACCGCTGTTTGCTGAGCTTCGCTGCTGATCTTGATAAGGAGAACAAAAGTTGTGCCGGATGCAGGGCTAAGTGAAGATTATGCACGTTGATAACCCGCGAAAACTGCTGAAATGCTCGAAGCCAGTCGATGTGCGGGGATGAGATATTTTCTGCCCGAGCGACAGGGCGGTGTGAAGGAGAAATCAAGAAATTAATTGGAAAAAGGCTGCGAGATGTCATCGCATATGCAGAAGCAACGCCGTGCATGCCACCCTGAGTTGGGCCCAGCGAAGCTGCCGTAGCAGCCATCCACCTCAAATTGATGTTTGGGTGCGGAGTGTCAGGCTGCGAGATCTCGGAGCATCATTCCATCATTTCCGGAACATTGCGATGGAACAATGGTAACTCATGGCAGATGACAAGAAGAAGATCGATCTGAGCGTCTGTTCCAGGATTCTGTTACGTGCATCTGAGCTGAAAATGCTACGAGTCAGAGGATCAGTTTGATGCCTGAGCGTAAAAGAGCGATCAGCAACAGAACAGACAGAGTAGGCTGCGTGTAGATGCTTTTTTGGGGTAGGTCTTACCGGTAAAAGGTCCGTAAGACTACTGACCGACTTTCAACGGTTACTAAACAGGTGTCGCATGAGTCGGTTGTTTTCACGAATCATGGCATTTCCCCTCCCCCCAAAATAATAAAATACGGGACTTTTCGAAGGCTGTCAGGGTAAGCCATCGCTTCTTTGGGATGCCCGCTTACCCATTTGAACATCAACATACAAGGATTAAAAATGTGACTAAAGGTCCCAGCTCAGATCACGAACAGTGAGATCCTATTGGAGCGAGGCATCAGGGCAGGATTCTAGGGCTAGAACGGCCTGCAAGTTGCTTTACCGGAACTTGGCCGAAGTGGAGATAGTTTCGGAGCTTGGGCATCAACTTATCACTCAAATTTAGGTGTGGTTGACGTCGAGATGAAAAGACTGCAATCGCAAGCTGACCGCGTCAAACACCAAGGAAATATACTAAAGTAATTTGATGTCATTGCAGCGCAGACAGCCCTAGCCTTGTGGTGATTTCATCCCTTCCGTGACTATCCAAAAACTTGAGACGAAACACTTTGATAGCCTTTGGAGCCCTTTGCCCCTTGAAGTAAAGTGCGGCTTGCAGCAGAGACTATTTCACATCGTCTTTGTCCCCGCCCTTGCGCGGCTGCCAATCAGACGCCAGTAGCCGACTCCCTTGTTGCGCCACTATTCTGTGACGACGAGATGGAGCTTCTTTGAGCTGGCCTGGAGAAAGCAGTGTTTTTTTCTTTGCGCAGGTTATCTCACCCGCCTCCCTCTCTGCTGCAAAAGGACTGTAAAAACAACAGTTGTTCCTCGTCAGGCATTATCCCGAATCTCAGAAACCGTCTCCAGTGGGATCCTGCTCCAATAATGACGCTGTGTTGGTGATTGCCCCTTAAATTCGCGTGGCGCTCTCCCTTCGGGGAGCTCCAGAGCTTTCCGAAATCTAAAAAACTGGCCTCCCCTAAAAAGAAAGCAGATCTTTGCCTCGGGCGACTCGTTACTAAAGTCAAAATCCAAGCTCGTTGTCGTCCACTTGAAACGACCCTCGGACTGGCTCCTCATTTTCAGCTTCCTCCTTCAACTCTCATCCCATACCACACATCAAAACTCCCACTCCCAGATTTTCTATCGTCGTGCAGGCAACGACAGCGTCCTTTTTTCGCAGCAACAAAAAGCATCCGGTCAAATTCCCGCGCGCATCACGCTCGCACAGCATTGCATTCCAGCTTCCTGAAATAGTAGCGTCGCTTTACCGCCTCCAACGCCTGTGGCCTGCGTTTGCGACACTGCATGTTAGTGACCCTGGAATTCTGGGGACCCTAGCTGTACCAATAAGCAGTTGCTTCAGCAATTAACCCGTCGCTACGCAAGGAACGCAGCAACCTGGACGGGACTTCCATCGCAAACATTCCTCTCCAACACACGACCATCGCAAAGCTCATCCAAACATCGCCAAAAACCTCATCCATGGGTGCCGAACAGAAAATCGCCGTTATGCCTTACAACACTCGTCGGAAGTCGTTGTCATTGCCATCGCTGGGCATACATCTTCCCGTTACGCACGCTTCACGAGCGGCCGCCCGACTTTCACCGCCTTCGGCCGGCCCAAACTCTGAGAATCCTCCGACCAAAAAAATAAAGCGGTCGCATGAGGATTCGCCGTCTATGTCGCCTCCGCCAAAACGAGCGCCAATAAAGTACGAAAACACTCCACCACCGTCGCCGGAAGCTGAAACGCATGAGTTGGATGAAGATCTGAAGCCAAAGGAGATTGACCTGGAAGGAATCAACGACGAAATAGTGGAAGGGGTTATAATACAGCTACAAAAAACCGGCAATCGACCTCACTTAGTGAAGGAGCTAGCTGCGATACTGTCGCAGAACGTCAGAATCGTGGAACAGTAAGTAATACCTTTCTCTACTTTTGTGCGACGCTCACTGGTTATAGATCAGCAAACCCATCTGCAATTATCTCATCGCGACTATCGACGTACCTAAAGCGACCATGGACTGCTCTTGCGCCTTGTCCTGTTGCGAAAGAATTAGAGACCGTACATCCCCGAAGAACCTATTTCTACCTCACAACATACCAACATCAACCGATTCCTGATCCCACGACTATCCAATTTCCGCAGCGAACCATAATATCTCCATCCGTGTCGAGCACAGCATCAAGATCAGACGAGGCCGATGCTGAACGAAGAAGAGAGTTGTCGCCCTCCCCAGAAGTTGACTTATCTTCACCTGAATTCGATGGCGATGAAACAATATCGCCGCCAACGCCCTCTGGATCTTTCCCGGGGCGCTTAGAACCAATTGTCCGAAACAGTCGTGCATCATCTCCACCTCTAGAAAAGGATGAAAAGGAGTTCACCCAAACCGCCCGAGGGATGCAAAGACGGAAGCTCAGTGGAGATGTACACATGACGGGTGTGCCATCTGACATTGAGTATCATCATATGAAGAGCTTGGATTCGGATCCACTATTCGGAGAAGGAAGGAGTTTGACTGTGTCGCAAAATACCGTTTTTATCAGCAGTCCAGCCATGAAACCCAGTCTCTCCTTAAACACATTGAAACGAGGTTTCGAGGATTCAAGCGATCCCTGGGCACGTGTCGACGGTGCAGTGGAATGGGATCTGCGAAGTCCTGAACACATCGAACTAGACGAGTTAGATGGGATGCTCGACGATTTTTGAAATCGAGTCAGTTCGGTATATCGGTTTTGCTTTAGCTTTTTGATTTTTTTCGCGCATCTCCCAGAGGATCTTGGCTGATTAAAGTGAGCTATCATCTATGAATCTTGCATGCTGTCTTAGTTTCTCTATCATGGAGGTTGTTTCTATTAGTGTGTACGATCTAGAAGGAAGATAAAAATGGAGACAGGCAAAATAAAAGTCAGCGAACAGATGAGATGGATGGTTCTTTTAGCAATGCCACATGTAGGCTTGCAGGCGTTTAGGGAGCGATGGATATCTTGTATATATACTATTTGCAGCATTGCTACTCGCTTCTGCTCTTGCGCATAGGCGCATGATGGGAAGATTCAAGAAATGAAGAAAAAATCTCCACCTACAACTGCTGTCAAATAAATCGATTTGTGCTGCATTAAGAATGCAACTAAAGTGAGGAGCAAGCTGGCGTCTATGCTTTTAGTTAAACGTATGCTTTGACTTGGGATTTCGAACGAGACTCCAGTTTAGCAGCGGGCGAGAAGAAATGAAGAGCGGGGAGAATGTCGCGATATCCTGCGTAGCACCAACTATGTCACAGACGCTCCATGAATAAGCATTTCATACCCATCGAAGTGCTAAGGGAAGGTGGATTCGAAGTAGCAAAGATGTTAAACATTTAGCTTGTGGACGCAAAAATAAAAATACTGGCTGATCTTCAAGTCAGCCTCGTCTTTGAGCCTTGCATAAACGCGCTAGCCCAACGTCACCCGAACACATCCTAAAGTTCAGTTGAATGTCAACGACAAAAGCAAATTCCTCAAAAAATCACAAAAGAGCCTTTCCCTTCAACTCTCCTTTGGAATTCAATTACTAAGGACCGCAGATTTTTTGATGTCAATCAATTGAGGTCTCTCAATTGCTGCAAAGCTCGCAATTGCGCCTAGCTCGGCCGACAATTCATTACTTCACCAACATGGAGAGGATCGGATTTTGGACGCTATGCAGGGGCGTGAAGCTTAGCAGAAGAACAGCATGTCAAAATGGCATTGGTGTCATGATAAAGAGAAGGCCACTATCCACGACTACCTGCCTGCGAGCTGGAAATCCCTCGAAAAAGCCAGCCAAAAAAACACGAAAACATCAATCAGACTACAAGTATACCCTTCCAGACCCTAGCCCCATTATATGAGTGCTAATGCTTGTCCTCAGACCTTCCAGCATAAGACCTCCTCCTCCACCTTCCATGACTTCACCAGCCCCTAAAACACGGTCAAACCCTCTTCGTTATCGTACGATCCCAATGCTCTTCGGTGGTGTCACACTTTTTATACTCTCCGGCTATTGTACATACCTTTACGTCAATCTGAGCCGACCAGTCGACCATCCTGTACCAATAGAAGCATCCTCACAATCGGACGTCTCTAAACGCTACGATGCCATCGCAAACACATTCGATTCATCTGTTGACTGGACGGAGAAGCTCATGGGCATCACTCGATTAAGAAAGAAGTTGGCCAAGGAAGCAAAGGGCGATGTATTAGAAGTCAGTATGGGGACGGGAAGAAACTTGAAATTTTATGATTTTGAATTCAAGAACGGGAAGGCGGAGGGACGAGTAAAGAGCTTTACGGCCATAGATAAGAGTCCAGAAATGCTGGAGATTGCACACGAAAAGTTTACCGCGTTGTATCCTGGAATACTTGGGGTCAGATGGGTTATTGGCCATACTGCTGAGGAGGGAATTATTCCGCCACCCCCGAAAAATGTAAATGAGAGAAGTAGGAACAAGGTTGGGGAGAAGTATGATACAGTCGTGCAAACAATGGGTCTTTGTTCTGTTGGAGATCCAGTGGCTTTACTGAAGTGTCTCGGAAATGTCGTCAAGGAGGAGGAAGGAAGAATTTTGCTTCTGGAGCATGGAAGAGGGCGGTGGCAGTGGTTAAATGGGATATTGGATAAATTCGCAGAAGGGCATGCCAAGGAATTTGGTTGCTGGTGGAACCGTGATCTCTCTAAAGTTGTGAGTGAGAGTGGATTACAACTCGTCACATTGGACACCTGGCACGGGGGCACTACATACTGGATCGAGTTGAAGAAGCCAAAATTTGAGCCGGCAAAGGTGGAAGTAAAAGCAATTCAGGCGAACCAAATCGGCACATCAGAACCAAAAGCAGTGGGGAAAAAAGGGTGGTGGTGAAATTCCCAAGCAAATCAACCCGACTAGCGAAGGCCAAGCTAGACTCAAATTTCCAATTTCCAAATCGGTATCAGAAATATATCCCACTCAACAAATCCAAACAATCTCGGTTTCAGGGCTTGGTACCTAGAAAGCTACGAATTCTCACCTCGATCGAAGTCATCGAAAATCTCCGTTCTCTAGTGTATTCTTAAGGGCCGGCTCAGCATCTTGATGACGACGGCTATTGAGACTTTCTTACTTCAACAAAGAATCAGCTTTGTGATTAATCAAGATAGTCCCTTTGATTTAGTATCAAAGCATTGGGACAATTCTTTGTACACTCTCTTCGTCCAGCTGTTCCTCATTCGCTTCTTTCAGCATACAAAAAGAGGCAATTGGAACAGCCAGTGTATTGTTTGTATATATTCCCCCTATAGCGACTCTGATAAGTACAGGGCACCTCGATCATCTCTACCATCAACAATACTTCAATATAATACACCACTCGCCAAAAAAGAAAATTTACATATATATTTAAGGGGGCGATCCGAGAAACCAACAAAACATTCAGAATGGCAACAAGCAATTACCACGACAAATTTTCCGCGTTGGAAAACGTTGGGCGAAATACACGCCTTCTTGAAGAAGATCTTGAACAGCTTCGGAGCAAACAATTTCTGGACGTGGACATCGTTCGATTTTGCATATTTCTCCGAAAACCAGCTCAAATCTGCGACGGGGTTGTGTACATTGATCCCGGATTCTTAAATCAGCTCATGATAACTGGCCACCTCGGATCCTTTGTGCAATTATCAGAAACGGCTCCAGTCTGCCTTCATGAAGGAATACTCGACGTAGCGGTCATTCCTTACTGCTGGGGGGGTCTCACCAGGGGACATTTTGGATGGCCATTGGATAGTTATCGTGGTAACTTTCGCAAACTCCACGCGGAAAATTTTCAACTCTTTGGGGCCCGTTCATCCGAGCAGCCATAAATGGCAACATATTGCCAGCTATATTGGCCATTTGCTCATGAATTTTTGGCCTGAAGGGACAGGGGAACGCGAATGGGAATATATACTCGCAGAGTGTAGCAGGCAGGTAGACGGATACAACTGCGGAGTCCATGCTATTGAGAATGTTTGTGGTATTCTCAGGGGCAATGATCCCGAGGAGGAGAAAAACGAGAGGCTCCCCGCAGATGAATTGCGTGTGGCTTATCTTTCACAGATCCGTGAGTTCCAAACACTGAAAGCGCTCCAGAATGCGCCTGAACAAACGCAAAACAATTAATTTCATTGCCTTGTTCCTTTCTATTCTTCTGTTTCTATTATAAATCCTTAGTATACTGTTGACAAGGAAAAGGGGTTCGAATTAAAGTTTCATTCGTATCTAAATATTTCCATCAGCATGTCCGTTTCCTATATAAAATTTCATACCAATTTTAAATATTTACTTTCTAATTTCTAATTTCTAATATATAAACTATCCGCTTTCCTCTCTATCGATTGATGAATCAACGTTCACTTCTGATTCTAAATACGGAATTTGTAATCGAAGTTTAAGCTATTGATTTCAGAAATCAAACGCACCGAATTTCTTATCGTTTACTTTATCAGCTTTTCAGACCGCAATTCAGATCCAATCAACTACTCATCCATCTAGACCATTGTTAGAACCTCTCAAATATCTCAATCGGCTTTATCCCCGCCTAATTGAATCGGGCAACAATGGGTCCAAAATTATACCACAAAGATATAACGACAAAGATCCTTTCAGCAATGAAAGACTTCATTGTCAAGATTTATTATGCGATTCCCAATTCTTTCATACTTCGAAAATTTAGAGCAATTGTTTGAACAGGCAGAGTGGGAGACTATAAATACGTCAAAAATCCATTCTGATTCCTCTTCTAAACTTTGAACAAACATTGGAGACATATTAGATCAGTATTTTTAACCCCATTCTTATCAAATATCCTTACAAACACCTGCATCTTGTGATCCCCAAAAAAAAATCCAAGATGGATAACCGAGCCAGGCGAGCCTAGGAAGCCGTTCAAACATACCAGAATCTGCACGATGAGTCCTACAGTCCCCCCTTGACAGACGGAGACTAGGACGACCTAAGAGACAGCTACCTCTCAAGTGAGCTCATCGACGCAATCGTCAACCGCCTAACAAGCCCCCGACACCCGCCCGCGTCCCAGACGGCGTCCTCAGCCTCCACACCCGATTCCTAAACAATGTCGAAGAAACCACCCAAGAAGTCAGGTACACACTCGCCATCACCGCGCCACCCACATACACAAATCCCCTCGACTGCGTCATGATGCCCTTCTGCATCCAATTCCCACACATGCGCTTCTCCAACCTCAAAGGTCACTGGATCGTCATCTTCGTCAGTTTCAGGACTAGTAGATGGACGATTCTCGATTCAGCAAATGTTATTAGACATAATGGAAGAGCGATGGAGAGAAGGGTTATTCGTCTTGTTCAGGAACTTCTCATTGGTTGGCCAAAACCGGATCGGATGTCTTGGAGGTATGAACGGAGAGATGCGACGCGGCAGGATGATTCGATTAATTGCGGTGTGCATGTTATTGCTAATATGCTTACGAGAATGAATGGCTTTGAGCCGAGTGTTGATCGAAGACGTAATGCTGCTGAGTTGAGGGAGGAGTATACGCAGGTTTTGGTAGAGAGGTGGGATCAACCGGCGTCAAATGCTAGACGGAAAGGTGGAGGGACAGCTTGGGGTGGTCGGTTGAGACGGTGAGTATGGTGGTTGGGGTGAGGCTAAATTGTAACACGCGAGAAGCAATAGGAGGAGTTATGGTTTGAATTCCCCTACCCTTAGAACAGATCCGGAGACGGCATCCATAAGCATTTAGAATTTATTCAATTTACATCAACGGTCTTTATCAAAACTATGGACGTATATACTTCGTAATTATTTCGTTTTCTTTTATTAACAAGGTATAAAAGTACTAACTAGCGCTACAAAAGAAGAAGGGACTCATTAACAGTGGATTTCATTGTGGCTAACTAGTACATTTCAGGTGTTGCCGGGAAGGACTTGTGCTGACTCCAAAATTAGACTTCGTAACACTCCAAAGGGTTGAAGACTTTCCGCAATTTTATCCTTCAAAGAATTATCAAAACCAACCTAGAAAATCAAGTCCAATAAAACAAATAAAAGCCGACCAAAACCAACCCAAAAATCAAACACAGCCAAAATTAGACAGAGTGACGGAACTAAATAGGGAGTTGCTGATAGACAGAACGCACATGTCCACCCAATTTTGCCGATCTAATCTTTACTCGCACGCCCTTGGAACCCTGCTTGGGCTCGGAAAAGAATTTGTCAGAATGAATCGCAACATCGGTGACATCGGTGTTGAACAGTTCCAATACAGCCTTATCTCCTTCCATTTTGCAGCCTTTTCCGCCGAAGTTGCCAAACAAGGATGCGAGGCAGAGATATAATTCGGATCATGCGAGGTTGATGCCCAGGCAGACTAGAACAAGTTAGCACTATGTTTTGCAGGGGAGTTGGGACGGCGTGTGAGGATGAGATATCCTCTCGACTATTTAGAATGTCGACTCGGGGCAATGACGAAATGTTGCTTACTTCTAGTTCCACCACCGAATTGGACCAAGTACTTGTCAAGTCTGCGCGAGTTATCACCAAGCCAACGTTCTGGCTTAAAAGTATGAGAATCGGGGAGGATAGATTCATCGTGATGGGCCACAACAGTGCAAATGCCAACTGCGGTTCCAGCAGGGATGACCCAGTCCTTGTAAGTGAGTGTCTCGTCTGGGGCAACTCGAGGCATTCGTGTACCTAAACATCAAAAGAGGTCAGCAATCTTTTTCCAAAACGAACTTGGGCATTAGGAAGTTTCCCCTGAAGAAGTTATGAAGCCCTGGAGCACTGCAGAGCGGGTCACAGCTCGAGATTAGGACTTACTTGGACCATAAGAAAGACGAAGACCTTCCTTGATGCAACCTGTCAAGTATGGGAGCTTCTCGAGTTCTAGCATACTCAGAGCACTTCCATCAGATTTTTCTTCCTTTGCCTCATGAAGTTCTTCCTTAAGAGCCTCCATAATCGACGGTGTTGACAAGATGTGAAATGTAGCGACGCTCAGGTCCATGCAACGGTATGGCTTCCGGCTCCAACTACCAGTATTGCTTTATCGATGATACGAGGGATGCTCTCCTCACTTTCTGGAAGATCGCTTGTGAGGAGGGTGTGGAATATTGTCTCCTTTGCGTTCTTATTATCTAGGCAGAGATTTTTGGTTTCATTGATGAGCTTTCGCAGATACTGGAGTGTGTTAGCTTTAAATCTTCTGGTCAACATGCTTATAGGAGAGAACACTTACCCGCTTTTTGGCCGTAAGACTGTCGACTCTTCTAGGAATATGAGCAGCAATGCATTCTGGTAGAGAAAGAAGAAACTTTGGGAACAAAGGGAAGTGGGTTCGGAAAGCGGCAGTGTTGATCGATTGCCAGTTAGCCTTGTAATAAGAGGGGTTAAATCTTTCAGCCTCGCACCAATGTTCAGATCGGCCAAAACAGTATTCAGTGATCACGTCTATATCAGATTAGAGTGCTATCAGAGGCTTTTAGGGAAAGATACTACCCTACTATTTGAGAAAGCAGAAAAGACATAGAGATTGATCGGCTTGCCAGTATTCTTCAACATCGCTAGCCTGGATATCAAGGTGGGGATTGGTTCTTCGACAAGAGGGAGAAGCTTCTTAGTAGCTGCCATGAAGAAGAAAGGGGGCAGTGCAGCTCTGCGGTTGTGATGCAAATCATGATCCGGGCTTGAGACGACTGATTCGAGTCCATTACCATCAGTGTGCCAGCTATCTCGATTTCTTCGATGGCCAGCACCAGCGTAGATAGTATCATAGAAATCAGGGTCTGAGACGTGAAGCTCGTGAGGATTGATTCGAATGATAGGACCATATTGCTTGTGCAGTTCGGTGATTTTGAAAAGGTATTGACCACCAAGAATGATGTCGTAATAGAATTCGTACCTGAAATGTAATTTGAGCATAACTTGCAAATTTTGCACTCATCTGCAGACCTCGGCCCTGGTAATGGGACTTTAGAGAGCATTCAGATGATTCAATACTTTATCAGGGGGTGTAACTACTTTCCAGTAAGTCAAAGCAGCGAGTTTAGGTCCAGGGAAGTAGAGTCGCCAGATGCCTTGACCAATAATGGCAGCGACAACGAACATCGTAAAAGCCACAAGGGCTACAGATTGAAAGCCGAAGAGCTCAAACATGGTTTCTGTTGTAACCATCCCTTCGTATTTTTGCTTGAGCCTTGTGGTAAACAATTTCACCAGGATCTTTGCAAAAGTTGCAAGAATATATTTTGGAGTGAAAATTCTGCTAGCGAGTTAGAGAAGAGAGCAAGAATAAAAATCCCTACAAGTTTCCCCTTGTTCTTTGTCCATATCTTTATGCCGAACCGGGGGCCTTGGTTTAATCAGGTATGTTGGGCTGCTTCATTCACTGGTCAAGAAGAGAAACGGGAATAGTGTCTTCGATGTGTGCTCTCCTACCTCTAATAGCACTTCTTCAATTCCAAGCATCGTCAACTGGCCTCTGACAGTCATGAGGATCATGTCCTTGCTTATTTTTATTGGCTCCAAACATTGTTCTTGCTCCAATCGCATCTTCATATTCGCTGAAGCAGAAAGGAGGCGCACGATCGTATAAAGCCACCAACATCAGCTGCAGCACAATTCGTCAGGAGCATCGACTCACAGAAAGTTGGGCGGCACAACCAAGTCCACGGTTCCTTCCCCCGGTAGAGAAGAGCGTGCCAAGATTCAATTCGGGAAGTACTCCCCTTTGTCGTTTTCTCAGGGGGTAAGGGGTTCGTTGCCCGGCCAACACTGCCCTTGAGCAAGATGAGTCTCACTCATCGGCCAGTCCATAGAGAAAGAAATCGAAAAAAAAAAATCAAGTGTAAATGAAGTTGATTTCTAGGTTATAAGTCAGCACGACTGCGATGAATCATTGCAACTTCCTGTGCGGTCTGCATCCTTTGTTGGTTAGTTGGACTTGAAGATTACGCACCTTAGCCACCGAGTCGCTCAAATACCAACCCCCTTGCATGAAGTAGGTAAAATTTGACAATATGTTAGAACCATAGTGCTTGGAGCGATTGTGAATAATCTCCAGAAGCACCAAAAAATATACTGCCAATCGGTCGGAGCTCTTGAGGAAAGGAGTTCACCGGGCCGCCACAAAAAAGCCAGAAAGCTCAAGAACTCGACATTCAAGTAGCCGAGGCAGTTTTAGGAGTCTAGTCCGGTAAATATAAGTCCTCATATAAAGCTGTAAAAGACCTAGGGCTCTATGAGAAAACAGTCCGACGACGTGTCAAAAGGGGGTATCGCGACAAGAAACGCGTTAACAATAGCAGCTCCTCTCTCTAACACAAGAAAAGTCAGTCCTTACGTGAATTAAAGAGCTTATATCCGGCGGATACACTCCTACTTACTAATTACTTCGAGAAATCGCAGATAAGATCCGTACGAACCGATATCGCGGCCTGGAACCCACACAATCATTCGAGCCTGAATATATTCCATACTTCCCGCTTAGCTAAGACTAGGTCCCACGATTTATACAAAGATATCCATATCTCAAAGTTCGAATTAGTAGACGAATTAAAGCTTAAAGAATAGACGGTTTAACTATACTAGTAGTGAACGCATAGTATAACGCGCTTAAGGATATCCTTGTATAGATAAGAATTAAAGAGAAGGATATATATAATATAGATGAAACTGGATTTTCAATCGGAATAAGAGAATCGACTCGAGTTATTATAGATTCTATACTTCGTACGCGTTATCAAGTATATCTAGGTCATCAGGAATAGGTTTCAGTTCTCGAGTATATTTGTATAGATAGGATAACTATCGCGCCTTTCGTTATTTTCAAAGGCTAGAACGTTCTCTTAAACTAGATTCTAGAAAGAGTATTTAATTAGTAGTACTTCTTAGCAAATTCGAATAGCTAGACGAGTAACTTATATGAGATTAAGTAATTTCAAAGACAAATATCGAGTCTACCTTTCGAGGAGCTAGCTTATACCCTCTCCAACCCTAACGCGTCCTTCGTACGATAAATAACCCTACTTCGACCCCTTTACTATAACCTTCGACTCCGACTAAATACGATATCCTTGATCAAGTCTTCCTAAATAGCTCTCTGCTAGATATAACAGTCCTACATCAGGAAAATCAGGTGTTGAAAACTGCTCTATAGGGCTATACAGTCCTAAATTTACTAACTACTTGGTATATCCAAAAATTAACTAATGAGACCAAATAGCTTAATACCTGCGATATTATCTGTAAACGCGAAACAGAGAATCTACACACGATAATCAAGACATGAAAGGAGCGTAAGAAGGGTAAACAGGCAGTTTTAAAGGGTCATTCCCATATTTCAATAGAGGAATTACATACAGCAGTAGTCACTACTAAAAATAAGACACAGGCACGAGCAGGGAAAAGGGGTAAAAAGAAGGGCAAGGACACCCTACATGAAGTTAAGAGCGAGGAGGATACTAAAGAGGAGACCTAGGAAGAGATTGATAGTGATATTGAGGATTATATTATAGTTGATATTGAGTAATTGAGTTTTTTATATGGTAGGACCCCTGCATTTACCGACTTTACGCCACGGCTTACGTTAAGCAAAGCCTGCTCTTGGGTTGGAACAGGTTCCCCAGTCAACACTTCCATTTCCTCCTCGTAGCTCCGGACAAATTCATGAGCTGCTTGCCGGCCGTCTTCACGTCGGATCCGGCGCCTTTCTACTCTGGAGTTATCGACTGCCTGGGAGGATCCGTCGCTGCGAGTGTGGTAAGGCATGGGCGTGCCAAATGTTGCGAGCGGCTAGGGTGTTTTGTTGGAACATTTTGATGAGTATCGTCGTATTGATTGAGGATTTGACTTGGAATCAATGACGTTCTCGGTCCGCCTTTCGACAATCCGGGTTTTCGTGGCAGGCCTGGCGATTCGTTGGGGGTTAGATCGTGTGCGGAGACATTGTATGTTCGCGAGACGAGAAATCATTTGCGGGAAAAGCGATCGGGGGACTGGACAATAGGGCGGAGCAGGAAAGAATTCGTTGAATAACTCTGCTGGTGTGAGATATTGAGACGCTTAACTTCTATCGTGATTCGCGACGCGTTGAAAATTGTGAGACAGTCACCTGATATCAGTTTCGAATCATTTCGTCAAACCTTGACAAACACATCACATTAGAACAGGATTCACTTCCTTTTTACAATTACTCTCCAGCTGTGAGATATTGAGATCTTTGTTTCCCTTTTGATCCAAGTATCGTACCATCTCTTGAATCTTAAGTACGCTACATGATGCCTCCCCCTTTTCTGCATCAAATCCAGACGTTTTAGAGTACGACCGAAGAATCCGAAGCGGCATGATTACCGCCCAACTATGGGAAATTAAGCAACTTAGCTACTATCCTTGTCCATTAGTCCGAAATCTCGTCATCTCACCTCGCAGAGAGGAAGCAAAAATCACACCCTCGATCTTTTCACACGAAACCTCAAGGACCAACGTACGACCGTAACATCATTATATCAACCAAACAACAAAAGAAGATATCGTACAATAATGCAGTTCGAAGTCTAGTAATTTCAAACCAGTTGATTCAATCACCAATAATAATTTTCAAACTCCCATCCCGGACAGCTCAACCCATGGATCTCCTCTCCCAATTTATGCTCTCCCAAGAAACCTCTTCTAGCCAGTACATCTATTAACGAACGAGTTTAGGCAGCTGCCTTTCCTTTCTTCCCGGCTTTCGCGGCAGCGGTCTGTAGTTTTTGGTTAGTTTTGGACTTTGGGAAGTGGGAAAGGGGTTGAGAAAGGGAGCTTACTGCAACTGGGGCCGCACTGGACGATACTATATTATCACCAGCTTCAGCAGCGGCCACAGCACTGGCAGCAAGTGCCTGGTGGGTTTGGTTAGAATTGGATACATAAAATCAAAGGGATGTTACTCGCTATCCCCATAAGTCTTCGGGTGGACCGTGCACGAATCATATAAATTCAATATCACTTTTAGGCCAGTTATGTGCACGTTCCAACCGTAGACTTATGGGGAGAGCGAGTAGCTCTAAGATGGTGGGTAACATACTGCAGCCTTGAAAGAGTTAGCATGAGTCTGAAATTGGAAGAGGTTGAGAACTTACAGCTATACCCGCGGATCCATTGCTAGCATCGGCGTTGACATCAGCCTGTTTGCTCAATTAATAAGATTTTCCATCTCCTGTAAGGAAGGATAACAAACAGCAGCTGCGGTTGCGCTTGCTTCAGACGCTTTTGCGGCCTTGTCCTGTTTTGAATTAGTTTTTGGATCACTTCAGGGTTAAAAGGCTATTTCTCACTGCTTTTGCGGCCTTGGTCTGAAATTTTGGTTAGTAAAAAGGTAAACCTGCGAAGTGATGGGATATTGACTTACAGCAGTTGCAACAACAGCACCAGAAGCCTTGGGTAAGAATTAGTTTTGTGTCCTTTTAGGTAGGAGAATCCAATTCGGGTCGAAACTAACCTTCGCGGCACCCTTGCCCTAAAAGAATGTTAGATGGCTTTCTTGGTAATATCAATTCATTATGCAAACGTACCTTCTTTTTGGCGGCCTATTAATTTGTTAGATTGTGCTATCACAAGTAGAAAAACAAAAACAGAGTCGAAGGAGTTCCAAGATGGTCGAGGGTCTAGAGTGAACAAGTTTATCTCGACCCTTCCTCAGGAGCTGCATTCTCCTGATAGCATTCCCAATCCATCGTGAGATGTATTTTCAGAATTCGACGGTCGAGTGCGAGGTGGAATTAAATAGAGATACTTACGGCAGCAGTCTCATTTTTCTTGGCCTTTCGCTCTTCAAGGATTGGAAGATCACGGAGACGAAGGTTGTCAATGTCGATACCAGTGAGACTCTCGACGATGCTCTCAACATTGTTTCCCTCTACATTGTTACCTGTCGAGGCTTTTCCGGTTGAAGCTTTTCCAGTGGATGCCTTTCCTGAGGATGCCTGGGTTTCTGTTAGTAGATATCCCCAACCTCGTCTACTATTAACCCACCTTTCCCTTCTTGCCAGTCGCGCTGGTTGCTGCCTGGTTTGCTGAAGCTGTTCCATTTGATGCTGCAGCATTTTCCGTGCTGTTCGCGGTCGCGCTTGTGGCTGCTTGAGCAACCCCTGTGCTGTTGCTCGACGCGGCAGCTCCTCCCTTCCCCTTTTTAGCTGTGGCAGTCGATTTTGCCTTCGAAGCCTTCACGGCAGAAGTCGCCTTCACCACCTTCGTCGCCTTTTCCTCCGCACGTTCGAATACCTCGTTAACGACAGGAAATGGTGCTCGGACTTCGATATCTGTAGATCCAGGAAGAGCACGACAAGAGACAACACCAGCCGAAACGGCAATGAAAGTAAGGATAGAGCCGAAGTTCTTCATGATGAAAGTAGTAATGGGTTAAGCGTCAAGCTGATAAGAGTATATGGAGTGAAAGAATGAAAACTGTTGAGCACAGCTAAGGGACGGTTAGCATTCTGGTGTCTATGTTCCTCGTTTTAACTTGCCTCTGTTTGAAAAAAAATAAAAGTAATGACCTGCACGATGAAGAGAAGAAGTGGATGGGGAAAGAAAGTGTA
>JAAMPI010000501.1:0-34656 GCA_013054445.1 Cudoniella acicularis
TATCTCGGAGGCCGTTATAGCCTAAACGACCTTTACTTATATTAGCTTAGTTATATATTTGTTTATATAATCGGTTATCGATTTATATACTAGTATTAATTAAGACGTTAATTTTATTTAGCTAATAGTTAAACTTAATAAGTTTATCTTTTATATTATCTTTTAGCCTTTTATTATAATAGCTTATTAATATCTTAGTGTCTATCTAGTCTTTATTATAAGTCTCTAGAATTTAGTTATATATTCTATAGCTCTCTTAGTCTAATATAGTTTATATAAAGCCTATTTAGCTATTTTCTTTTTATTAATATCTTTAAATATTTTATAGATCTTAGTCTTAAATCTTTTAAATAATTTAAAGATCTTTTTATTTATATCTATCTTTTATCTTATAGACTTATTAAGATAGTTTTTTAGAAATAGTTTAATCTATCTAGCTACTTTTTTTTAAAAGTATAAAACTATCTAGATATTATAGGTATCTTATATCTTAAACTTGTTATTATAAAATTAAAAATATATTTATATCTATAAGATAAAGGTTTTAAAGTCTATTTACTTGTTATAATATTTGTCTAATAAAGAGACCTTAAGTCCTTTGTTAGCCTCGACCTTAACCGAAGTTACTAGTACGTTAGGTATATTATTATCGTTATTAGTATCTAGATTAATATTTAGACGATTAATATTAGTAGGGTTAATACTACTAGTCCCTTAACTAGTAGTTACGTCTTTATAAGGTTATTATAAAGCTATTATAATACTTTATTTTAAGACTAGTACTTAAAGTATAATAGAACTAGGTCTACTTAACTAATAACCCTTACTACTAGGCAAGTAAAAGGTCTATTAGATTAGTAATATAGAAGTATAGGTAAGGCGATCTCTAGTATTTATTAACTAGAAAGCTTAATATATTATAAATAAGGATAATTAAAGTATAATATAAGATTACTATAAAAGTTTAAGTATATAGCTCTTATCTAATAAAGAAATCCTTTTACTTATATAGATCTCTTAATTCCTTAAGTCGACGTAGTCGCTAGTCGGCCCCGTCGACTCGTAAGTCGACGCGGTCGACCGTAGATCCTGTCGGCTTACTTATATTATATAACCTAGTCACGTGATCCCCGTAACTTAGGACCCTGGTTCTCTATACCGTTCCTATTAGTTATAGCCGAGCCTTAGGCCTAGGCCTATACGTGATCCTTGATTCGTAATAATAGGACCGGGTTAACCTATATAACTTCTGTTATTATATAGAGTAATTAATATATATAAAGAGGAGGTATTAGTAGGTAAAGAAGTTACGTATAATAGGAAAAAGATTTAGTATAGAACTAATCTCTAGTCCTAAAAGGTCTAGAGAAGCCCTCTTTTTATTAGCTATCTATAACCGACGGGGGTCTAATATTAAGACCTAATAATAATAGAAATTAATAGTATTATCTAATATCTCGTACTACGTATTAAGTATTCTAGAACTATAATCCTAGATATTAGAGGTTTACTATCGATATTATTCTAGACATCCGCCGTCGATCTAAGCTACGTAACGGACGCCCCCTAGTAGATAAGCGAACTATATTATAACGTATAAAATCGAAGATATAATTAAAGTATATAGAATAGCTATTATTAATTAATATATATTAATTTTAAGATAAAATAGCTTTAATTATATTTATTACGGCTTTTATAAAAGAAGATATGTTTTTATAGTTTTCGGTTAAGTAGGCCGTATCTAATAGCCCTAGCTCTTACTACTAGACACTAATATAACTTCTTTCTAGTATTACGAATCTAGAAACACGTATAGGCCTAGGCCTAAGGCTCGGCTATAACTAATAGGAATAGTATAGAGAACTAGGGTCCTAAGTCACGAGGTGTTACGTAACGAGTCACGTGATATAAGCGGATAGACGGGTCTATCTAAGATATAACAGGAAGCTATAGATAGTTAGCGCTATCTAGGCTATCTACTAGCTAAAAGGATCTATATAAGAAAAGAGATTTCTTTATTTGATAGAAACTTCGTATTTAACTTACTTTAATAATCTTATATTATACTTTGATTATCCTTACTTATAACGTACTAAGCTTTTACGTATAATAACCTATAATAATATCGCCTTACCTATACTTCTATACTACTAATCCGACAGACCGTCTACTTACTTATCGGTTAGGACGACTAGTTAAGTAGACTTACTCCGTTATATCTAGTATAATATTACTATTATATAATATTATTATATTAATCGATTATCCTTTTCTTATCTTAACCTATATAAACTAAACCTATAGTTAGAATATCTTAACCTCTTACCTTTTATAAGTAAGATAATAATAGAAAGAAAGAATACGCGAATAAAATATAATATTAAGAGATTAAAAATAAAGAGAAGTAAATCAAGTATTATTAAAAGCTATCGTATATAAAATTATCTTATAGATATTAAAGAGATATTATAAAAAAAAATAAGGCTAAGCTATTTAACTTTATAAGTATTACGTATATATAAGTAAATATAGATCTTTATTAGAGCTAAAACAGGACCTACCCCTAGAGATAAGATAAGAAAAGTAGAACCGGGCCTTAAGAGAGCTAAATATAACGGAACTAGGTCTACTTAACTAAGATCTCTACCTTAGGTAAGCAGGAGGTCTGTTAGGTTAGTAGTATAAAAGTATAAATAAGGCGATATCTAGTTATTATTAACTAAAAAGCTTAGTATATTATAAATAAGGATAATTAAAGTATAATATAAGATTATTATAGAAGTTTAAGTATATAATATTACGTAACTACTATTAACCGATTTTTTTCCTTACTAAAACTAAATATTATATTACGAATTTCACTTAATAATAACTAACGTAATTCTTATTATTAGAATAAGCTAAATAGGCTAAATTAATCGTATTTAATCCTTTTTTAATCCGTATACTAAAAATAACCCGATTAAGTAATCCCTAAGCTTAGTATTTTATATATTATTTATCTACCTCGATATAGGCTATAACTCTCTTAGATATACTTTTAATAAGTATATCGAAGAAGTCTTTTAAAATTATATCTTAGGTAGCTTATAAACAGGACTCTAGACGCTACCTATTATACTTCGATTTACTAATAGACGTTATTATCTTAAGAAACATTATAAAGACACGTTTTTTTAGCTTTTACTAAGTATTCTTAATTAGGTTTAGGTTAGAGAAGAAGAGAGGCTAATCTATAATATCTATATTATGTTTCTTAAACTATTTCTAGACTTTTTAGATAATATAGATAGATATATTATCTTATATAAATATATAGCTAGAGCTAAGTTATTAGTATTAAAATAATAGCTAGTTAGTTAAGATTTTAAAATAAGAGTTAATAGAATACCTATACTTCTTTAACTTAAAGTCTTAGTCTATAATATAAAGTTATATCCTTTTTATATCTTAAAAAATAGCCTAGACTATTATCTTTATATCCTTCTTATAGGTATAGATTTAAATTATCTCTTTCTACTATTTTTATACTAGTATATAAAAGCACTACTTAGTTGTTTTACCCCGCCCCCGCTTATAAGAACACTTATTACTCTAGATATAAAGACCCTACTCCTTTATAGTCTACCCTCTTTATATAAGGCACTAAGCGAGTCTTTTTGCCGTATTTATCTCTATAAGGAACAGCCGGCGCGCTATACGTTATTTCGTAATATAATAACGCTTAAAGATAAAAGCGATAGTATACCTCTTATAAGAGAGCTTATAGGCTAGGATAAGTTATACGTAGGTATCTTTTAGGTTATTTCGAACGTAATATATAAGTAAACGTTTCTCTACTTTAGTATATAACTTATTCTTAGGCTTTTTAGATAAGGAGGTGCCTTTATTATATAATAGGTTCTACTTAAAGGTATATCAGATAGTAATATAAGGTAGTTTTATACTATACGCGATCTAGGTAGGCGTATAGCTAAAGAAAGAGGTATAAGTAATTCTTCTATATTAATATAGACTAAGATATTAATAGTCTTAACGATTACTAGAGCTTAAACCTAATAAAGTACGTTAAGGTAGTATTTTTAGAATATTATATAGAAGAGTAAGAAGAAACGCGTAAAAACGCGCTTTTTAAAGTAGATTCGGCTAACAGTAGTTACGCGTTACTATACTACTCTTATCTAGTCTAAGAAAATCCTTCTACTTATATAGATCTTCTTTCTTAGGATCGCGTAGACCGCCTAGCGGTCCGCTTACTAGCTCGTAGGATCGCTAGACCGTACTTACGATCCTACGATCCTAGTCAGCTAACTGATCACGTAATCCCGCGACTTAAGACCCTGGTTCTCTATACTGTTCCTATTAGTTATAGCCGAGCCTTAGGCCTAGGCCTATACGTAACGTACTGATTCGTAACACTATCCCTGATTAGTTATAGTATAGTTCTATCTGCTTAAATAACTATATTAGCCTACTTCTCGATAGCTATAGACCCTGTTCTTTCTTCGATATATTATCTAAACGTTCTTATAAACGTATCGAGCACCTTACCCTTAGAAATAAGATTAAACGACTAGGAATTAAAATAGTATCGTATACTCGCTATAAAAAATCGAGCCGCTGTTATATAGCGATCCCTAAGGGTGCCCGTTACGCTAAGTACGCCTAATAAGGTCGTTCTTATAACGTAAAAAAGAAAAACCAGATACCTTTACTATCTAACTAGGCTAGTATCAAGGCCTAATATAAGCGTCTTAATACTAAGAAAGAGAAGGCGATAACGAAGATTCTTTATCTTTATAAACTAAAGAAATCATTAAAAGAATAAGAGTTAAAAATAGTCTAGGCTAGACTAAATTCCTTTAATAAATTAGAGGCTATAGAAATAGCCGAGAAATAAAGTACTAAAGAATAGAAATTAGTTAAAGGTAGACAGTAGCGCGAGCTCTATACTACCTAAGGCAAGGTCTCTAATAATAGCCTCTTTAGCCTTAATCTTAACTATATATTAGATAAGAGATCTTAAGACTTTATCTAGATTCTTAGTAGAATACTATAAGCTTCTTAGGGTAGTTGATTAAGTTTTTCCTAGGTTCTTTAGTATCTTCTAACTATAAATAATCCTTTTATTATATTAAATACTTAATCTTACCTCTAACCTATCTAAAGCTTAACGAGCCTAGTATTAGAAGTCTGTGTTTTATAAGCTATTTTATTAGTAAATTAAAATTTTAAAAATCGTAAGCTTTTAAAAGCTAATAAATAGAAATATTCTTTATCTTTTAAAAATCACGATTACTAGCTTTTATATAATAATTATTCTTAGTTATTTTATAATATTTAAATAATCGTAATAACTTTAGTATTTAGGCTTTACGACCCCGCCTTTAGGCTTCTAAAAACTAAATTAATCGTAATTATTTAAATATAAATATTTAATAACAAACATATAAATAAATATTATTTATTAAATATTTATTAGCTCGTGAAGCTCAATTNGAAAGGCTGCGGTCTTGATTCTGCTATTTGCGGATCGCCGTGGTGACTTACGGGTAGTGATAACTATGAGAGCATCCACGTTAAGGAACTACTCCGGTACGTCCCCCATCCATCCTTTACAGACATATCCTAACAAAAAACTTTGGTAGGACAAGCAGCATTCCCCGGCGGAAAGGCAGACACACTAGAAGAAACCCCATGGCAAATAGCCCGCCGCGAAGCCTCCGAAGAAATCGGCCTCCCAAACGACGACACCAAACTCCCATCCCCCTTCCGAATCGAGCACCTCTGCCAACTACCCTTCAGCCTCGCGAAGACCGCACTAGTAGTCCGCCCCTGCGTTGCCTTCCTTCACTCCGACGATAATAATAGCAGCCAAGCTTCAAGTGTTGAAGATAGTATGATTCCGCGATTAGATGCGAAGGAAGTAGCAGCTGTGTTCTCTGCTCCTTTTCATAATTTTTTGAGGCAGGAAGATGAGGTGAGGGAGGGAGATAAGCTGCCTGGAAAGCCGAAGGATTGGTATAATGGTGTCTGGACGCATTGGCATGAGGGACAGTGGCGAATGCACCATTTCTTCGTTCCTATCAATAATCAGAAAATTTCAAAGCCGAAAATACGAGAAAGTAAGCAGGCTTCCATTGCGAAACAGTTAGATGCGGAAGAAGAAGAGGGGTTGACGAGGTATAAAGTTTGGGGAATGACAGCACAGATGTTGGTTGATGCTGCACGGGTTGCATATGATGAAGAACCAGAGTTTGAAGTAAGCTATTTATATACTATTTATTATTTTGGATAAGAGTGCTAACGCTACTGAAAGCATAACATAGAGTTCGGCGATGAGCCCATGATAGAACAATTAGCGAATGCGGGAAAACTGGGCCCGAAAGTCCCTGGTGGGCCGGATCTCACAGACACAGATCTAAAAACTGCGGGAAATCCTGAAGCTGCTGTTTCTTGGGTTG
Organism: Cudoniella acicularis; assembly: GCA_013054445.1. Lineage (NCBI taxonomy): Eukaryota > Fungi > Ascomycota > Leotiomycetes > Helotiales > Helotiaceae > Cudoniella > Cudoniella acicularis. The sequence continues at coordinate 6,468 of JAAMPI010000501.1, forward strand.
CGAAAATATAAACAAAGCAATAGAAAATTGTTTCTCATGATGAGCCAGCTGTGAAATTCGTTTCAAAAGTTGAGTAGAACTAATTAAAATCGACACAACAGAACAGCAACAATAACAATAATAGCCAGCACAGCAATGATATCGTCAACTGCAAAGCCCCAGCCTCCTCACTATCTTCTTCATACATATGAAGTCCCTGAGGAATAGCTGTTCCACCTACTGTAAGTTTAGGTTTAGTCGGCGTTGTTTCAGCTGGCTTAGTAGCCACTCCCTCCTCCTTATTCAGAATTTCAATTCTAGTAGTCATCTTGTCGACTTTTAATTTGAAATATCTATGAATTTTTTTTAATATATAGATGTCCTTGGCTTTTGTTTTGGTCTACGACTACGTCTACGCTACTGAAGAATTCGGGTTTGGCAAATGTAAAGAGAGTGTGTGTGGTTATTTATACATTTCGATTCTTAGTGTTAGAACGGGTGGAATAAGCAGAACAGAAGAGGTGTAATAACAAGGAAATAACAAAGACAATTCTTTGATCTTTTGTCATACCTTGAAGATCAACCTTGCTTATCTTTCGATTTTCTATTGAGGTATGCCTTGTGGTTAGTCTGCTCTTATAATTCCATCGCGCTGTGCGTTCTATTATTCATCTTCGGTGCCTATTTAGACTTTCGAATTATTATTAATAGCACAATCAATTTTTTCGTTTTCGCTACCTACCTATTCTGGATTCCAGGCTATTTAGTCGCTTAGTACTTCTCCAGAACCTTGCGATAAAGAAGCTTCTATTAGGAGTATGAGTATGAGATATGTTTACACGGAATTAAAAAAATAACGCGTTCTTGTATCTGATATATAAAATCCAGACAAGCTCCCCACTTCAACAAGAAATAAAGAAATTCGTTGCGACACCAACCCTCGCTTCGCGTTGCACAAACTCCTCAGCCCCAAGTACAAAGTAACATCGTGACATCACTACATCGCTACTTACAAGCATCACATCCCCCAAAAGAAAAATTCCATCCCATTCGACAGGTTTCACTCCATCGCGACTTGCAACAATAATCATCCTCGTTGAAGTGACGTTACACTCACACTTCGTAAGGCATTTTAGGCTGAATGCGTGCGTAAGGGTTTGTGTTTTAGGAGGCCTCCTACGGCGCAAAGCCTCCCGAGAAGGGGGTGCTGTGGAAGGGAGGGTGGCACGTGTGAGATGGGGGGAATGGATAGATAGAGTTTGAATAGGAGGTAGGTTATAAGGGACGAAATTTGTGTGCTACAAGTGGTACGCATTGCGAGGTGAGATCTAAGATCTATCTGGCTGAGCCTCGACCACTTTCTTGATTATTGAGCCTTGTAGAGTGCTTGTACAATTCATTCGTAGATCAGGTGTTCCAAATGCTGTGTGTATGCTGTAAATGTGTCGGAGGAGACTCTAGTGGCATGCTCCATCTTTCGTCGAGCTCGTCTCGTTCCCAAACAGTAGGTATCCGACAAATGCACCGATGCCTACAGCGATCATTACATACCCGTTGTAAGTCATGAATAGCAACCTTTTCGCATTGTATATTAGCTCTTATTTTCTCTCAGGGCTAGAATGGGTATTGAGGGGTAAGGCAGCGAGTTAAGGGAGGAGACTTACATCAACATGAAAGCATAGAAGTTCTGGATGGCATAAAGGAGTGCCTTGATAACGTGTGCTCTCTTGCTCACTTCAACCTGGCTGCGACCTGACCACAAGAACGGCGTTCTCTCAGTAATTGATTCATCCACTCATTGAGATCTCAGCTTGTGTTTTATCTTTGTTTGTGCCAAATATAGACTCCCACTAGAAAAGCTTACACCCACTTTAAAGAAAGGGAATTTGGAATGGCTGTATATGGAAATGTAGAAGCTTACGAGGAGTCTCGTCCGTCTTCTTTGCAACGAATTTCTCGTATCGCCGACTGGCGTTGCGCAGAGCTTCGTAGCCTGCGGTAAGGGCAACCACAGCCAGGAGGGAGAAGAGGAGGCCCGCCGTCGTGCGAATATGCCACCATTGGAAAATGATGCACAGGTTGTTGGTGTTCCAGGTGAAGGTCATCTGCGAGTTTCTGTTAGCATTGCTGTTCTGAGTAATCGCGACAACAATTCAAGGGAGTGCGTACGGCCATGCTGCACCTGTCGCCCATTCCGCCGCCCATGCCCATGTCCATGGCAGCGTGGTCCATGTGTGCATGGTGGGAGTGATCCATTGTTATGTAGTGAAGTGTTAATGTTTTGATGGAATTGGGAAGGCTGGTCGGGTTTTAAAGTCAATGATCGATGAATGCTATTGTAGTTGAGGAGAGATGCTCGCAGATGGGATGAAGCAAACAGGAACAGCTGCGATGATTTAGAGATGAATGCAAGCTCCGTAGCTCGGGTTTGTACTCGTCACGCGGCAAGTCGAGTCAGCGTGTCGTCGTCTCAATGTTCTCAAATATGCTCAAACGCAGCTCAAACCGATCCAATGTACGTACCTGCTTAGGTTAGTGGTACGGCTCGGTCCGGAAGTTTATCTTATCTGATTGGTCGGATAGAGCTCTCAACCCCACTTAACTACCTGAACAAATGTGCAGTTACAGGCACGACATCTCAACATCATAGTACGGTTTACAAAGTGGAACTGATTTTTTAAATGAGAGTCAACAAATATACCCATTGAAAAAGGTGAAAAGGCGTACTTGCGAAACCTAACTCGCAAACAATGCCTGCTTTCCGAATGCTGCATTTCCAAGCATGCGCAAATGTTGTACCAGTACAAAAGAGACCCAGCCCCGTTCTAGGAACTGCTATACAAAATTGGAGGAGGAAAAACAGAACTATCAAGATCTATAATGTTAAAACCCAAACTTCCCAAATACATCCCCAATCATTTTTGTCAATGGGATATCATTCCCAAACCCGTAGGAATTTATTTCATGTGTTCCATTAATCCAGCAGATAGATATGTGTGTACTGTTTCCTCGGCCAAGATTTACCTCGCTGAGTTTCTTACGCGGTACCCAATTTGCATGGGGATGCGTCGCCAGCCCAGCCAGTCAGGAGATTGGCGATATCTGAACAATAGCAAGGGGTTGACCCGTCGTCTTCCTCGAGAGCGCCACCGTGGTAGCTTCCCGAGTTGTAAATTCTGGCGGTAATATAGACAGCTTGGGCGACAGTAACGGTTTGCCTCTGAAGAATCTGCTTGAGGCCATCTCCCGTGGCAGTTCCACTAGTACCTTCTGCAATCATTTGTTGGATAGTAGCAGCCGGGCAAGGTGTTGTGTTGATACAATTAGCAGTACCAGCATGGTCTTGCATAAGGCCTATGTTGGTAATTCCGTTGACGGTTGTTCCTACACGAACGTTGCCCGTAGATTCTTCCATGATCGTTGCGAGAATGTATCGTGCGTCAACACCACTGGTTTTTGCTTCTGATAGAATTGCGTTGTATATTGCGGAAATCTCGTCGGGGCTATCGTTTACTGCCATGAGTGTTTGTTGGAATCCCCACCTATTTCTAGTTAGATACTTTTGGCTATTATACTAGAAATGCATACATCGTGTTAAAGTCAACCCATTTGTCCACGGAAGGCCATCCTTGAGCTTCGCTTCCGTCTCCCCTATAGTGCACGTAGAGCGCGGGGGTAGATAGCTTGATTCCACCTCCCGATGAGGGAGTCGCTGTTGACGAAGCTAGGGCTAGAGTTGGAGTTGGAGCTGAATATGCCACTGGGGCCACAGATGAATCGCCCTCTCCAGAATACCACATGCCGTTATCGTAGGCCACTGGCACGCTGAAGGCCACCGAAGCCAAGGAAAGGAGAATGAAAGTTTTCAATATGGAAGCCATATGCAATGTTGCTGAAAGGAGTTTGGCTTTTGAGGAAGTGCGAAAAGGAGTGCAGTTGAAAAGCATGTAATAAATGAAGCTGGAAGTAAAGTCGGATACTCATCTTTCAGCTCTGAGGAAAGCCACTGCGTAGTCAACTGGGACTCCTTGGAGGGCTTTGGAAAGCAAAGATCTCCTGCTCAACACCACCGGTCATGAAACCTCATATTCGGACAAGCACACCCCAGCTGCTGGGCATTTGTAGCCCTGTAGAACACTTTGGCCAGCCATATCTCTAGAGATTGGCTGTGAAAAACCAAGGAGCTGACAAGTCATCGACTTGGGCAGTGAGATATAGGTATTTTTAGACGGTTGCCTGTACTGAAGAGCAAGTACCGGCGGAAGTGCAATTCGCACGGGACCAAAGGCGCACAGAAACGTGCCGACTGTGAAGAGTTGACACAAGAAGGATTCAAGGGCTTTTGCGGCAGCTGCAAGATGTACGAAAATAAAAGAATCATGTGTGGTTGAAATTCTTATGTGGCTGGGATGCCTACCAGCTGTGGCGAGCGGCTGACGATGACTGTTCTGCACTCAGTGGCCACTTCAGCCCTGTGCGTAGAAAACTCCCTCTTCTCTAAGGACACAGATGAGAAGATTACATCCTGATCGTGGCTGTGGTTGTGCCTTTAAAGTTTGAATCAAGCGGATGGTGGGCGGAAAGCTGTTTGATTGCCGCCAGAGTCTCCGATGGTGCGAGCTACTGGCTGCTGGCTGGTCGCAACCTTAAAGCGCGTGATTACTTTGAGGTATCACCGATCACGGGTGATCAATTCATTTGCAGTTGGAGAATCCTTTTGGAAAGTCTTCCCAGATACATGCGTGAGAATGGTTGATGATGTTTCGTGTGAGGGCTGTTTTCGCATCGACTTCTGTCAGTTTAAGGTTAATCTGATCACTTCGTACCTTCTTCGAAAGAGCCCTCAAAGGCTGACTCAGAAACCAATGGCCACCAACGGCGTACGTTTAAGATCTGAGTTAGAAGCTCTGCTCGAGTTGCGAAGGAAGCCTGTGCGTGGCAAGCACGGACGAAATAGACGTCGGGAATCTTAGGATTGTGGATTTAAGATGTCAGGGGTGCACATAACAACCGAACTCGTGTGGCCGTGAGAAAGGAAATTCCGTCCGAACGCCCTCGAGTGGCCTGACTTGGTCCAGGCGCGAACAACCCTCCAAGTTCTCTTCGTCACATCCTATTCTCATCGTCCGCTTCTTTACCATCACTGCGCAAAAACTGACGTACAAGCATCGAGCAAACAAAACAACGTTCCCCTGCTCAAGATCCCCTTGTGGGGCTACCTAGGTATATCCGTGGAGCTATCGAGTCTACGTCCTAGTTGGAGGTGGGCCAGATGGCTAGTCACTCCGCCAGGACAGAATGCAGGATGTCACGATGCACTGAGAAACGCAAGCGACGCAAGGTAGAAGAAATACAATTGGAGAAGTTCTCTCGATTTTCAGAACGCCTATCACTCAGCTGCCAACAGGAAAGGTATACCCGTCCGTCTCTGTCCATATCGTGTCTTCTATCATTACATCCATCGCCAAGTTATGAGCCCACTTATTTCGCAGAAAAGATGCTCACCACAAGCTCTTCAATATCGGGCAGCGTAATTCCTGCAATACCCAAAACGCTATTGTGGACATGCTCGAATTTGCTGCCGTATCCTTCTCCAAATATCGCAACTCGGACCAGATTGAAAAATGTCAACGGACCTATCTCGCCCTTCTGTACCTGTTCGAGAGACGTCTTTGCAAGTTCGGCAGTATTAGTCTCTTTGATATCCCATTCCTCTCCAGGTGTTAAAGCCTGCGCCAGTTCGAGCAGTTGCTTTTGGGAAACATCGATATCCTTGACCCAGACAGCTCGATCAGCTGTCTCCCGAGGATGAGTGAGGACCCTCCTAATGGCCTTTCCTATTGTCGACAAGCGACTCGCGCTGATGAGACGTTCTCCGCCATCGAATATTTCCGCCTTTCTTTCTTTGAAATTGAAGAACAACCCATTCCTCAAACCCCCATCCAGGAAAGGACCAGTGAAAATCAGAGTATAACTGGTAAAACCCTTCACCGCAAGATCGTCAAGGTACTTTTCAATCTCAACCTTGCCAGCATAGACAGGAAGTGCTCGAGTCTTCTCGTTGTGGAGGTCGCATCCGAATTCGGAGGGAATGATTCGTTTCACGCCAGCTTTAACTGCAGCATCGATGAGTTGCTTCTGGTTCCCCACAGCGAGCGTGCCCAACGTTGACACGAGAGCATCTTGGCCTTTCAAAACCTCTGTTATGGAATCGATGGAATCGTAATTAACTTTGGCGACTTTGACTTCTGGTGGGAAGGTATGTGTGCTGGTTTCGCGAGTGAGGACAGTTATGTTGAAAAGACCAGACTTGATGAGCTCCTTGACAACAACTGAACCAAGAGTTCCCGTGCCCTGTTTAAAACGTGATTAGGGTCCGTCAATTGCTACAGGATACAGAAGCACTTACGCCGGCCACGGCGATTTTCTTGTATTCCTCGAAAGGCATTGTTTTGTTTGAGTAATTGCGGAGGAGGTAAATACTGAAGAGTACTGGTATGAGATACAGCAGGAAGGTAGTGGTGCGAGTCATGCTGTTGTCTTATGTATTCACCGTCGAGAAAAACCTGATCTCCTCTCGTCCGTAGTATGAGGTGATGGAGATATCATCCGAGGGTCGTTTGTCGTCATCATTCGGCATGATTTACGGCCAATGGCAATGACAAAAGGTGTCCATTTTTCCGCTGCTGGAATTCAGTTCCCGCTCATGACAAAGCCAGAACATTGAGCGTCTCCCATTCGAAGTGGGAAATTTTGGTGTTCCACAATGTGGGGAAGAGCATCTAACCCTGGGATCCAGGAAACAGAACGGAGGAAATTCGTGGGAGTTCCAATTTTCACAATTCGATCAACGGAGCGAGAGACTTTTGCATGAATTTCATCATCTCGGAAAGAAGGCGATCAGAGTTTGTTTTCCGGATCTTTTTGATCTAATCTGGAGTCACGATACCGCTCGTGGCATCATAAAATGTCAGAATGGGCCCATGGTGTGACGTGCAGTTGGCTTTGGGGATCAGGAGATGGCTCCACACGAAGAGTCCCCGGAATGAGGGGTCGATAGGGACTTCCGGGGTCCAACGATAGGCGTCCAGGGTCTTCCCGCCAAGCCCACTTCGTCTTGGTGAATTGCGGTCTGAAAATCTCTCCAACTGTGAAACATTAAAAATTCATTGACCGCGTTGGCTTTGACCGAGTTGGCTTTCTGGTCCGAAGGCGAAAACAACACAAACGGGAAACTCCTTTGCTCTTCAGGAAAGCCTTCGTTGCCCAATGCATCAAGACTACCGATAGGTGTTCACGTGAGCCAGTGCAGCCAGTGCAGCCTGGAGCCTGGAGCCTGGTATCGTATTTACTATAAGCACAGTGTAACCTCCATCCTGAAGTTTCGACATCAGTGACTCGACGAATCAACAGCAACATGATGAGGAATTACCCTGTCCAGGCATCCATACCTCAAGGTACAAGAGGGGCTGCTCACAGAATGAGGCTGTCAATTTCTGTCAACCTCAAATCTTCTGCCACCAACATTCCTCGATATTTTGCACGGCAGCATGCCCGACTCCAACACCGACGAAAACGCTGTACAAGCGAGCGCTCTTCCAACTGAGAATCCATCCTTTTATGGCAGTCTCCTCACCAAGATCAGGGAGGAAGATAAATCGGCGACCCATGAGCTTCTGAAGGATGCAGCCTATCCGGGCTATCCCCGATCCGCAGCACAGAAGCGTGTACACCAAGAACTTCGCCGCTTTCACGAAGACGAAACCCATCCGTACATCAGCGTTGCTCCGATCGACGGATCTTGGAAGCACTGCTTGGCCTGCATCGAAGGCACTCCCAATAGTGCGTATGGTGGAGGGGTGTTTTGGCTCCAGATCAAATATCCAGCGGACTACCCGTTCAAACCTCTTTCCATAGAATTCATTACGCCAATATTTCATCCCAATATCGACTCAGATGGACATATATGGCTGGATATTCTTGATGAAAACTGGAGTATTGTTATGGATGTCGAGATGGTGCTCTTATCAGTCCTATCGATTTTGGGGAGCCCTTGCCTTGACGGGCCGTCTCTCTATTCTGAAATAGCAGACATTTATATAAACGACTATGAAAGCTATTACGAGATGGCACGAATTCATACCGAAGCATTCACTTGTAAAGAGAGGCCGGACGAGTTTGACCTGGAGACTGTGATATTCACTCCACCCGAGACGGTCGTCTCATCGCAACCTAATTCCAGACCAGGAACGCCTGAACCTTTGTCCTTTTCGACACCTTTCTCGATTGAGTCTTCAGACTAATGTCGATCTGAGAGCGTTTCCGCTTCTGATACCGTCTCCCCTGCCACCCTTCTCAAAAAGCCAGCCACTTCATTCAGCTTAACTAGGTGTGGACTGTGTGCTACGAATAGGCGCTCAACTTCCACATTTGCGCCATCTGCCTTCGCAGTAGTTGTCATACCATCTTGTCCTTCCTTTGGAATTGCCCTGTCGTCCTCGCAAACCAGATATGCGGAGGGAATCATTTTGTACGCTGCCGATCTTGGTCCTTCTAAGAAAGTTGGAAAAGAATGGGGACGCAGATTTGAAAGCCAGTACTTTGCATCTTCTAGATCAAGGTCGTGATACAACATCGAAAGGAAGTCTTTCTTTTCAATCATAATTTCATTCGCCTTTGTTATTATTAGTTTTGCTATTACTTGGAAGACAACGATATACTCTACTCACATCTGAGATAATCCAATTATCTGCCCTTCCTCCAATAGCAGTTTGTAGATCCACGCCAACCAGCAGTATGAAAGAAGTCACCCAGGCAATCTTCGACACTGCTGTTGTCTTTCCATCTCGTTCTCGCTCGCTCCTGCTCAACCCGTCAAGAGCGCTATTCGTTAAAATTCCTCCGTACTATAGATCAAAAGTTAGCATTTCTATTCAAGCTACTTTTTGGGAATAAGCAGATAACGAAAGGCTGCTTTGTGTTATTTCAAAGGTATATGCCCGCTCACACTGGTCTTTCTTGAAGTAAAACGGAACATAAGCAAATGAACCCGATTTTCACTTACACTATGTGAGCTCACTACCACATCATTGCCCAAATCAAGCTCTTTCATGACAGCGGACCTGATGGCTTCGATATCCTCGGTGAGAGATGATATAGGTGGAAACGTGCCAACAGATGGCAGTGAAACGGCTACACATTTATACCCCAGAGGTTCAAGGATGGCAATGACTCTATCATAAAACCCTGTAGAATGTCATGCTCCGTGAACAAGGACGAATGTCGGCTTGGCCATTTTTTTCCTCGGCTTCGTTGAATTAATCTGGTACGTAACGATTCGAGCGAGAAATAATGCAGTGGATGAGCAAGGTCTCTGTTTCTGGCATAGGACAGCTCAAAAAACTTTTCTAGTCCGTGGATTTCAAGGAAGGGAAAGGCCATACTTGTACAAAACTCTGGAAGCCAAATTGGCTTTTCAACTTCCTTTGTTTCTGCATTAGAAAGTTCAAAGACTCAAAATGTATGGCTATCCATACGAAGTTACGATTACCAAAGCGGACGTCCCTTTGAAAAAGCACTAATTAGTGGCTAGCGCCATTGAACTCCCGAACCCGAACCCGTTTTCGGCTTAGACTGGTGTCATTGTACGTACATTTTGGTCTCGGCAGAGTGATCTTGATCATATCTAACGTCTATCCCTGCGTGCCGAAAAACCCGGTGTGCCGAAAAAAATGATAGGTACTTTGACTTGAAGCATCTTAAAATCTGTGCACAATTTCATATCTCCTATAATATTTTATAAGTTATGTTCCGTAGCCACTCCTAGACACGCTAAACCCCTTCTACTACTATCCTCCCCCCGGTTCATTAGCTATTTTGCCACTTTGTTGCCACTTTATCACCACGCCTAAGCACTCTACTTATAATTCCACTATACCTTTCTTTACCTCTATAGCCAGCACTATAGAAAGCATGTATTATTTAATTCTAGGGCTCGCGTAACGCTACGAAATTTAGGGATGAAGGAAGAGGGCCCTCTACTAAGTAATCTTGTCAAAGGAAAGGATTTATAAAAATCTAAAGTATACGCTTAACTATTCCTCCTGAACTTCCAATCCGCGGTTCCGCGTCAGCTAGGCCATGCCAGCACTCAGATCCTTCTCCATCCCCCGCTGCGGCCCGCTGGTTGGACAGTCCGCCGGTCTATTCGTGTCAAGCCTTCTGAATTCCCGTGCCCATCGCTGTAAGTGGCAGGACCCCACGACGGCCATTGAAACCTCAACGAAACGAGACATGGCTGGTGTAACAGGTGCAGGTGCCCCGGAGCGTTCTCGTGGAAGAATTGATAAAGTATTGTTTCCACAAAAAAATACCGCAATGCCTTTCCACCAGCCTATATCATGTCTTCGTCGCCCCCCCCTGAACTTGGCCAAATATCTGCGTTCTCTCCCAGCTCCATCTACACCCTCAATGGCTTCATACAATTATAGTACTACTAGTTCAGAGTTGTCTACTCCACGATCTACCTCTCCCTCATCCGTCATCAGTCGCTCTTCCACCACCACCGTAAGCAAGAGAATGTCATTGTCTGGCAGACGCATGTCGGGTTTTAATCCCATGTCCTCCGTGGACACAAGCGCTCTTGAAGCTTCTATGAAGCTGGCGGCCCTGGATGGCCTCCGAGGCTATTCACAAGACCATTACGCCGTCGTCAAGCAATATCGAGACACGGATTATGTGCCCAAGTCACAAGCTGGAGGATATCAAGTTATCCGAGAACCAGCCTGGAACAAAGGTAAGCTTTACCGTCTCTCAGTCTCTAGCTTTCCGCAATAATGCTGACACCAAGTATAGGTACATCATTCAGCCCTGACGAAAGAATTTCAAAAAACCTCACTGGCCTCATACCACATGTCCTAGAGAGTCTGGAAACTCAATGCATGCGAGCAATGCGAATGATCAACAGTCGGGGCACCAACGTTGACAAATACCTCTACCTCTCCTCCCTCAAAGCGAATAATACCGACCTTTTCTATCGTCTCCTAATCGACAATGTCGAGCAACTCATGCCCCTCGTCTACACCCCCACCATCGGAGATGTTTGCTTGCAATACTCAACATTATATACCAGACCTGAAGCTCTGTATATCTCGATCAAGCAACGCAAGTCCATTCCAACCATTCTCCGAAACTGGCCGTACCCAAATCCATCCATCTGCGTTGTGACGGACGGCTCTCGAATCCTTGGACTTGGTGATCTTGGTGTAAATGGCGTTGGAATTTCCGTGAGTAAACATGTTGTCGTAAGTGACTGTGCTAACAGGAATGTCTAGATTGGTAAACTAGCGTTGTACACTGGTGCCGCAGGAATCCACCCCGAGCAGACCCTCCCGATCGTCCTTGATTGCGGCACTGCCAACGAATCAAATCTTCGTGACCCATTATATCTCGGATTAAGGCAAAAGCGACCCTCACAGGATGTCGCTCTTGAGTTCATGGATGAATTCATGGCCGCCGTAAAGGAGGTATATCCCAACATGCTCGTCCAATTCGAGGATTTCGAGACCGAGAAAGCCTTCCAATATTTGGAAAGATACAAGAAGGAGAAGTGTTTTAATGATGACATTCAAGGAACTGGAGCTGTTGTATTGGCAGGGTAAGTCGTTCGTGAATTGTGAGTGAAGGCGTTACTAACACGTGGGTAGATATATTGGAGCAGTAAATCTCTCTGGTGTGCCAATGGAAGACCAGAAGCTGGTATTCATGGGCGCAGGCTCAGCTGGAGTTGGTGTTGCCAAACAAGTGATGGAATTCTATACCCGCCGTGGTCTTTCAGAACAAGCCGCCCGGGATAAATTCTACCTCGTTGACACCAAAGGTCTCGTGACCAAGGACCGGGGGGACAAGCTTGCTGAGCACAAGAAAATCTTTGCGAGATCTGACAACAATGGCCACCAATTCCACACCCTTGAGGAGGTCATTGAGTACGTGAAGCCAACGGCACTGATTGGATTGACAGCCACTTTTGGTGTCTTCACAGAATCAGTGGTCCGTGCTCTGAAGGTCAGTGTGGATGCTGGTGGTCTCGGAAGAAGGCCGATCTTGTTTCCTCTCAGCAATCCCCTGACAAAAGCCGAATGCACATTCGAGCAAGCAATCACGTGGACCGAGGGTTCAGTGATCTTTGCTTCCGGATCTCCATTCTCACCATTCACCATGAAGAGTGGTGACATGATAAACACTTTCTACCCCAACCAGGGAAACAATGTGTAAGCAAACCCCGTGCTTCCAACATTCTAGCAAACTAACGAATTTTAGTTATGTTTTCCCTGGTCTTGGCCTCGGTTCCATCTTAGCCAAAGCATCCCGCGTAACAGACGCGATGGTGTACGAATCCGCAGCCGCCCTTTCAGGCTGCTTAAATCGCGAAGAAATTAAGATGGGCCTAATCTATCCAAAGATTGAGCGCGTCCGAGATGCCAGCGTCGTCGTCGCTCGAGAGGTGATGAAGACAGCAAGAAGAGAAGGCGTCAGCACGCTACCCGAAGAAACATGGGTCGAATGGGAAGAGTGGGGAGATGTGGCGCTCACTGCTTGGATCAAGAAGCAAGTGTATGATCCAAAATGGTAGTTTTTCTTTCGGCCCCAGGTTAGGGACAGTATATTTATAGGGACATGGGCAGGAGTTTATTTATTGGGATACGTAGGGATACCATCGTGCCATCATTAGATTGTAGATTGTATATATTTAACGTGGCTATTGGATAGTGTATAAATTTAAAAGTCGGTTTGGGTTTGTCATACATTTATTGTCCGGTCTGCTCGGGTTTCTTCCAGTCGAAGATTAATGATATATGAGATGAATGAGGCTCGTGTTAACTATTGGTTGCAGCTGGTGCCGAGAGGGGCGAACGGCGGACATGTTAAACCGGGCCGAAAACTCTAGGCGGCAGCTTTCGTCTTTGTTGTAGGGAGCAGTGCTGGGTTATCTTCCATAGCAAACCCCAAATTTTTGCTGGCTGGATTGATTAATTAAGGATTAAGCTTTCAATATATTATACATGCATTTGCTGAGAAGCCCGTCTTATATATAACGGAAAGGACTCGGAGGAGGATTCCTCGCTTTGAGTGCAATAAGGCGGTTTTGGCTTCCGTTTAGGGTTAGCGGGCTGGTTGTGGCTTTCCACCTCAGCAGGCTGTGGCTGGTGTGCTGCGGCTGGCCAAACATCGGCCAATCAACGGCCCGCGCATTGCCAAACACGTGCGGAAAGTTAGGCTACTCAAGGCAACAGCTTTTTGGACCCGGACTGTTGAGCGGGATTGTCAATAGGCATCCAGATTCCAACAGCTTGGCTCTTGGAGTGTCCGTCCTCTTCTCAACTCTTCGTCTCTTCATCTATATGATTATCTTGCGTCCTCTTCATCTCTACGGAGTACTCGGTACATCCTCATCTCTTGCATAATTTTTGATTTGGGACCGCGGGACCTGCATCGATATATATCATGGAGTCTCTTTTTAGCCTTCCGCTGCCCTTCCAGCGGCGGCTGACGAAGATGTATACCGACACCAAAAGCTCTTACGATTTCGTCAAAGAGCCCGTTCAGAGCGCCGAAGACCCAGAGCTGCTCTCTCTGCACCGGAAGCTTCGCATTCAGAAGGATAGGCTGGTCTCTTGGGGGTTGGAATGGTCAGATCCTTCGCAGTCACCTGACATCGATGAATCAATCAACAAGGCTGGCCTAAGTGAGCTTGTTGGAAGTGTTATGTCAACGATTAAAGAGATTTTGGCTGAGGCGGAACCGTTATGGCAATCTTCGAAGCGGCTATCAGATGAAAAACTCCCATTGCCCGAGAAGTCGATAGATCGGAAGCAGTCTTTAATTACATGGGACAAGTCGAGGTTCCAGGATCTGGTGCGGGACTTGACAATGTCCATCGATACGCTTTACGACCTCTCCAGGACGAGGCAATCCGCCCGGAAGGCGTCCCCTGCCAAGCCCGCAGATATCGGGTCCCAAAAGACCTATGCAGCAGAGGAGAGACAATTTGAGTCTACTCGAATGCAAACTCCACAACAAGTTGACCCCGCATCTCTCACCTGGCCAAGGGATCTCAAAGGAATACAGCCCGGTACGTTACAGCCAGCTAAATCTCCTAGGCAAATCGTCTTCATGCGGCGGCCATCCTCTCTTCCGGATTCTCGAAAACATGGCCAACAACTTCCTCTTGTCCCGGTTCTGTTGGAGCACGCCCCCTATGACCCTATTTATTCGGTAACTGGAATAACCCCATCCATGACCCGGTTTGAGAGACTTTTTGCAGCTCTTTCGCAATCATATATTTCTTCTGGAAGGGCTCTCTCTGGCCTGCTTCATTTGATTGGATATTTCGAAGAGCCTGATCACTCAAGATTCTGCCTTTTGTTTGCTTTACCTACTCATTTTGGACCGGTGGATATCGAAAGCCCAAGGATGCCATCGATTACCATCTTGTCGGATATGCTGTTCAGTCCTTATGAACCTACTCTTGAGGTCAAGTACAGACTAGCGTACAACGTTGCTATCGCCGTCTTTGACTTACACTCCAAGGGAGTAGTGCACGGAAATCTTGTATCTTCGAACATTTTATTTATCGAGCACCAATCTCATTCCAAGAGTCGCATGGATATGAGCCAAGTCAATATGCGCCAATCATTCCTGGCTTCCTATGACCTCTTTTCTGATAACGCTGCAGATAGCTCCGAAGGAGGCTCAAGTACCTCAACATCCCTGTATAGACACCCACTGGATCCTCGTATTACCCGATACACGCATCTCACCGCAGAAAGCAAGTCGTTGGATCTTTACAGCTTGGCGATGCTTCTTTTGGAAATTGGACTTTGGAGTTCCCTTTCGGATATCTTTCCAATGGCATCTGCTGTTCCTGAAAATCCTACAGGTGTTTTTAAACAGCTTGCGGCAAGATGTGGTAGCCTCTACATGAAAGCTGTTCAAGCTTGTTGGCAAGCTCCTGAAGATGAGCTATCCCAACGAGCTAGAGCTGATGTCATGCACCAAAAGCTCTTTTGGAAAGTGTCTAAGGCTTTGAATACTTGCTGTTTGCTTGACGAGAGCTCAGATGAGGATAACGTAGAGAGTGATGACTCCCCACCAATCCCCTCAACTCCCTCAAAGACATCACGTTCTGCAACACCAATGCGAAGACAATTGCGAGAACAGAAAAGCCAAGCATTTACGGGTCCCTCTACACCACCCCTTCTTACTCGTCCAAGCTGGTCCGAAAAACCATCTTATTCGAAACCGTCTCCAGCTCTTCCCGAGAATATAGATTGGTCCGAAAAACCATTAGCAAAGACAACTGGTATGTCTAATATGCATATGATCTTGTCTTTCGGAGTCTGACATGTTTAGCTCCACCACAACCGTTACAAAAACCCAAACCCAAACTTCGCACATATCCTGCCATCAGAATCAGTCAAGAGCATCTTGACTTTTGGCACACGGGACTTATGCCCCACATAAACCACGTTCTCCGCGGTTTTTACAGAAAATATCCCGAATCGGTGGAAATAAGTCTGGAGAGCATTGGCGAATCTTCCACAACCACTAAGCCTACTATACTCGTTATATGTACAAGCGTTCACAAAGTTCGGAGTATATTGAAGAAGCACCTCGTGTATGACAAGGCAACATATGGACTCAAGGTTTGCCGAGGGAAGGTTGTTCGCTCACGGAAACAAGGAGCACGGCGTTCGATGGCCAAAGAATTTGGTGGCGATGTGAAGCCAGCGAACGGAGGCCACCAAGAGCGACCTTCAAATGGTGCCTCCATTGGGGCTTATGTGGGTGAGCGGCACTTACCTCCTGTATCATTTGGAGGCCTCATAATGGTGGACGATAAACCGTACGGCATGACAGTTCATCACATGCTAGACGACCCTTCAGACGCTGAAGATGACGAACCTTCCTCCACAACGCAACCCATCCTCCGCTCGTCCGCTTACGGCTCTGATATCCCAGACCTTACACATTCCGAATCCTCTGTCTATAGCAGTGGCGACGAGGAATTTATGTACTCCCTCTCAGACTACGACTCGGACTTTACTTCTTCTGAAGTGGCAGACTCGGAATTTGACGAATCCGAATACCAAGATGAAGACGAGGAAGAGACAGAGCCAGGAGATATTAAAGGGATTCCTCAAGGATGTGGGGAGGAGTACCTCATCACGCAACCGGCTATTGACGATGTAGACGAAGACTTTTACCCTAGCGAAGAAACTCGCGACGAAGACCACCTCGACTCTTTCGGGCTAGGAGAAGTCTATGCCTCATCCGGAATTCGACGTCGCACCGAGGATGGCACAGTTCATGAAATTGACTGGGCTCTTTTCGAGTTCAATTCGGAACGCTGCCCAGATACAAACTACATTCAAGGCTCACGCTACTGTGCGTCACAAAAAGAAGGCGAATATCCCGTGGAAGTAGCACCGAACAAGGACTTGAGCGATCTAGAAGTTCATTGTATGGCGCGCACTTCCGGCCTCCAGCATGGGCGTATCCTCCCCGGCATGACGATCGTGAAAATCTACGGTCGTCAAACACCATCAAGCTCATACCAAGTCGCAGGTAAGCTTGGCGTACCAGGCGACTCTGGCGCGTGGGTCGTGGATAACGAGCAGGGACGAGCTTGCGGCCACGTCCTCGCATGGTCCTCTCGAAAGAAAGTTGCTTATATCTGCCCAATGGATATTTTGCTTAGAGACATTGGCGAGACTTTGAACGCGAGGAGTATTTCCTTGCCTGGGGGCGAAGAACTCTTTTCCTCGTCGAGTATAAATACCTCACGGAACTTGGAACTGCCAATGCAATCTCCTTCCGTTCTTCTTTCGCACGACGAGGAGCTCTCGAATTTGCTGAGGGACCTAAAGTTACCGCCTACGCCGGACCAGATCGATAGCGTGGATCCCAAATCATTCATGATTGATAACCGTGATGTCAATCACAACGAAACGGACGGGGGTAAAGGCTTTTATGCTCCAACGATTATGCTTGTGAGCAAAGGGAATGAGAGTGATGGGTTGCAGAGGGATGGATCGAGAGGTGGTGGTCTCGGGAGCCTGGGTGGAAGTTATGGAGGGATGAACATGGGAAGGGCATCATTGCCAGAGAGCTTGAGAGTTGGTGTAGCGAAAGATGTTGGGCTTGGGAGGAGCAAGAGTGGGAGGGAGATGAAGGGATTAGGCTTGGGCGATGAGGGTGTAGCTTCTGGAGGTTGATTGATGACTTTAAAGAAGATACGATTTCACGAGGGCTATGAAATTGCATTGGGTATACCTCAGCAGGATGGTTTTTGGATATATATTGTTTATAAGGGAAATGGGATGGATTTCGGTAGATTGGGAGGGGGAATTTGAAGCTCGGGACCAGTAAACACTATTTACTAACAAGCAATATTATTTACCAATTATTTATTGTATAATGTCCATTGTGCACATCTGGCTCTTCCGTAAGCATGTTAGTTGCTCAAGAGTGATATTTGGACACTGCCGGAATATATCTTGATATCTTTGAGTGGATGAAGGCTTTTTCTATCTTGAACCTCTTCAATACAGAACAAAATCTTCAATACAGAACAAAAGCTACTGAAGTAGCTTCCTCATCTGATCCCGATCAAAACGCCACCAAATCTTTTTACCATGCCCAGTCTTTCCATCCGACCAACCCAATGCAATCACTAGATGGGGGTATTAGGCGCTTCATTTGCTTACATTCTGCATTCAAGTTAGTATAAGAAGTAAAAAGGTGGTGGAAAAGGATCAAGTCATACCGTTCAACAGGTGACAATCCAAGCAAACGCATTCCATTATTCAAGACCACCCTCGCCGCATCATACAACGCCATTCGCGCCTTCATCAATTCCTTCTCGCTGCCAACAATTCTCAAGTGATCATAACTCGAGCTTAATGTGTGCGTCATCTTGAATAGGTACGTCAGCACCGTTGCCGGTTCTAGGGTCTTGAGCGTGTTTTGGACCACGTCGGGGTATTGGGAGACGACACGGATGAGGTTGAGGGCGTGGGGCTCGGTTAGGAGGCTGAGATTTGCAGTAGCGATTTCATCCTCACTAAGAGCGGCCCGCCGAGTGATGGAGCAAAGTCGTGCATGAGCGTATTGGAGGTAAGGTCCTGTGTCGCCCTCGAAAGAGGTCATTGCATCCATGTTGAAATCATAATTGTTGATTCTGTTAGCAGGGTTAATAAAGGTTATACCGAGGAGAAGAAGGTGACTTGCCGCTTTCCGCTCATGTCTTGTACCATAACACTGCTAATACCTAATATATCGGCAGTGGCAAGGGGATTTTCGACTTGTTCGTATTTCGACTGGTTCTTTTGCATCACTTCATGCATCTTCTCTCCCACGTCTCGCAAAATGTCATCCAAGAACTTGACTGTTCCTTTTCGGGTGCTCATTCCCAACACTAGACCGAAGTTAATATGCTGGATTTTCTTTGCCAACTCCTTGTATCCCATCAAGTCAATGATCTTGAATAATTGCTTGAGATGCAGATCTTGTTGTGATGCCACAACGTAGATCATGTTATCGAACTTGTACTTTTCCTCCCGCTGCAGCATTTCACTAATGTCTCGGGTAAGATAAAGCGCTGTTCCATCCTTTTTTTTGATAAGTGGTCTCTCGAGACTTTTCCCAGCTTTTCCTTCAACGTGCTTCGTGAAGTCAACGATTACTGCACCTTCTGACACCTCAGAAATCCCCATGTCCTCCATCTTTTTCGCGGCAGCGTCCATATTTTCTTGCTTTACTTGACTTTCTCCAGAATAGTCGTCGAAGTGAATGTTCAATCGAGCATAGGTCTCCTTGTATCGCTTAATGCTAAGCTCTCTGAAATGCGCCCATTGTGCAATCGCTTTCGAGTCATTATCAGTCATCGCCTTGAAATACCGACGAGCTTGCTCATCGAGTCCTTCATTCTTGATCTGGGTTGCATCTTGGCCAGCCTCCTCTAACGCCTTAATCTCATCCTTTTCTTTTGTCAGGTCCTTGTTGATCTTAACGTAAATTTCATATAAATGGTTAATAGGATCTGCCAGAAGTGCTTCCTCACTTCCATATTTTTCAAATCCAAGGGCTAGCAAACCGTATTGTTTACCCCAATCACCAAGATAATTAATCCTGATAACATCCCATCCAGACCCTTCATAGAGATTTGACAAGAAACCGCCAATAATCGTACTTCGAAGGTGGCCAGCATGGAAAGGTTTGGCGATATTCGGCGAGGAGAACTCGACAATTATTCGTTTGCATCCTTTTGAAGGGTCTTCGGGGTCCTTGAGACCAAGGATTTTATTTTGCCCGAAGGTTTTGCCTCGTTTGAGGATCGAGGGTATAAGGAGTTCTGCGAGCTTGTCGACTTTGAAAAAGAATTGAAGGAATGTGCCGTTGACGGTGGGTTTGTATACCAGAGGTGACTCAGGGAACTGGATAAGGAAAAGTTAGCACAGCTTCAGCAAGAACATTACAGGGAGCAAAAACCTTGGCCACCCATTCCGCAGCCAGCTCATTGGGCTTCTTTCCTTTGATTCGCAAAGCGGGGACAGGAAGGACCAAATCTCCCTTCTCCAATGTTTGTGTCCATTGCAGCGCGGGGTAGATGATTTTCGCATCCACCCCGGTCACTTCTGCCAAAATCGACGTGAGATGTGCTCGATAGATGTCGACCGTATTGGCTTCGGGATAGCAGTTTGGGTACTGGGGAAGAGGTGCCGTCAGACTCAGCGACGTGAGCTTCTCGGCAAGAGACGACGTCACAGCCGCCATGGTGTTCTGGATTTGCAGTGCGCGTATGGAGGTCCACACTGAAGCGCAATGGGGATGGCGAAGGCGATGCTGAAGGGGTCTTTTCAATTGGGGAGCTGGGAGTTGCGTGCGGAAAGCGTGTCGTGATACTCGTGTGAAGGAAGAAGAAAAAGAATTCATCAATCATGTAGTGGGCCGAAGAGGCTGCACAGGAGGGGACCAAAGTATGTGACTCAAAGCGGACTCATTGGGCTGCACTCATGCAGGCCTGACAACCAAAAGTCCCGATCTTCAGCCTTGCCCTATGATTACGTGTATGTGGCCCCGTGACTCGCTCGGCTTTTGAGGTTGATATTGTCCGATCTAAAAGCTCGTTTCAACTTTGTGTCACCTTTTCCCCTTCTTCCACACGCCAAGCATGCTTGTATGGCTTGAAGCGACTCAATAAAGACGACCAGTCTGCTCAATTAACTACTTGCTATTTGTCCCAACAGACGATCCCATGAAAACCCAGTTTTTTTGTCCCAGAGTCTGGCCGAGTATGAAATTTTCCTTCGTGCGCCATTGCTAGTGTCTTGGTTCCTGGTGACCCTCGTGTGCTCTTGTTAACAGAAAAGTAGAAACGTCCAAGCAAAAAAATATCAAGCCACTACACATGTTCAGAGCTCCCAAGAAAGTCTCCTGTCCGCCATTCCCGACAGCATCCATCACCTTCCCCAGGTACCTCTTCGAATAATGTTTAGGCAGGGCCTGTGGGGACATACTGTCCATCATCCCTCAATACACGCATGAAAGCGCGCTCGTATGCATCTATGAAAGATCAGCCTTGTCCCAAGACTTCAGGGCATGACACTAACTCGGTCGAGCACGACTAGCCCCTTCTTCAACCACGATGGAGTGACTGTCGACATACTCACTCACCCTCACAATGCCGTCGGGGGCCGAATCACAAGAATAATCCATCTCCATCAAGCTGATCCGGATGCGGTACCGACCAGGCTCATGGATGACGAGATCAGGAAAGTAAAAATACGCTCTATCTATGGAGCCACTGCTGCTCGAACCAGAGCTACCATTCTCAGTCAATGGATGAGCCGAATCGGCCACTCGTCCACTAAGCTGACCATATAGGGTCTCCCCTGAGTCTCGCTGGATGAGGGTTGCTACGGCCCATACACGAGCGAGCCCTTCGAAGATATTGGTGTCGCTACTCAACCTTGCAGCTGGTGGTGGATACAATGCTACCCCTGGCCTGGCTCGTGGTGGTGGTTGGATAGCAAGTCCGAGCATCTTGTTATAGTATAAGAGGATGTCTTCTGTTCACGGATTCCAATTTCTGTTAATCATCAGCGTCTCTTCGATCATTTCGTCAGAACAACTTACCAGTTCTTAGTTGCGTTCCTCCGCATGCCACCACTATCTTTCTTGTGATGGAGGTCAGTCAACATTCACATGCTTTCTGATCATGTCCATCGGCCTAATATCCCAGAAGTATCCAGGGGAACACTTACCGAGATTTGATTTTAACAAAGCCTATTGCTTCTATAGCCTTGGTTTAAGTCCAGTGTAATAACATAAGACTCTTTTCTGTCTGCGCTTGAAGAGTTGGTCTTTGCTGATAGCACCGTTGCCAAAGGTCTCAGCGGATCCTTTGCCAGCTTTATATCAATCATTCCCTTTGATCGACGGTAAGGCAACAGAGGATTCCGAAATCGAGTGCATAAGCAAGACCTTAGTGGCACCGCTCTAGCAACGAGCCGGAAGAAAATTGTGTTCTGCTCTGCAATATTTCCGTGGGACGTGAGAAGCTCTCTCGAGCAAAGAAACATGATCGGCAGATGATTTGAGCCTCTTTTGGTCTAATGGATACTCGACTTGGAGGCTGCAACCAGCGCACCTCCGGTGCTTTTTTATACGGAGCATTCCTTAACTCACGAGAGAGGAGGTCCCCCGAGTGGTACATTGCAAGCCAAAGAAAAGCAGGGAAAGAATAGTTTCAGCCGCGAACCCTCATTCATCCAATACTGCAGGCTACTGCCAATCATGATTTGAGACGGCTGCTCGAACCTTTGTAAAAGGCGTTGTTCACAGGGCTCAATACCCTTGAGGCCCATGAGACAAAGCGGTATCTAATGTAAGCATGTCGACTCTTCAACCTTATCATGACTTCCATAAAAGTCAGAAGCTAGGAAGTAGCTTCTGTTGACAAGCAGGGCGCTGGTTTAGAAGTTGGTGTGGCTGCCGCGACGGGCCTGGTTCCCCGTTTCCACCACCCAAGGTTGCGGTACCGCGCCTAGAACCTCATCCATGCGAAGCTCCGTTCGGGATCGACGAAGCTCACAGGATTTATTCGGAAGGTGGTAGAGGTCTAAGTTGAGTTATTGATGATTGGTTGGCCACACGCGGTTTCAAAGAATGGCAAAGCTAACCAGCGCGTGCGCCTGCACCATCTAGATTAAATGGTAACACAACGTTGGTGGGGCTCCGGGCTGCGCTGGGAGCGTTGTACGGTCAGTCGGTTCACATCCTTTCCTTTTCTTTTTCTTTCAGAGGCTGCCGAAAGCGAGGGCAGAGGTGGTGGCCGACCGGCATGAGCCGAATTTTGGGGCCTTTCCGAAACAATACTGTACCGACGGCCTTTATCTCGGATGCCTCAGTAAGATCACCTACCGTAAAAGGAAAATGCATTCAAACTGTGCGCAACCTAGAAGAGCATTGTAGTTTTGATATTGTGACGCCCTCTCCTAATTACTACTAAGATTCATACGCTAACAACTAGAACACGGGATTTTGTTCTAGGGGACTAGGACCAGATGAGGACGACAGAAGCCTGATCGCCTTTCGTTTTCGTTTTCGAACGTACTCTACCTAGAACATCGAATTCACAAAGGATCAAAATTTGAAGGATATTGTCCAAGAATCGCGGCATGATCGGAGTCAAAGGAAAGAACAGGCTGGTCGATGTCCACAGCCCCCTCGTCTGTCCTTCAACGATATGGGACGTGCCTACCACAATGCTAGGAGTAACTTCCATATCAATTGCATGGGGAATAACTAGTATGAAATTGAAATTGCATTCGAGCTCTGAAGCATTCATTTTTAGAAAGTCCAAGTCGATTTTTTCAACAAACTGATGTATTTGGGTAAGTACCTATGCATGCATTACTACATCACGATTGTACCTTCCCCGACCTCGAAGTCGGATCGCTCTTGCCAATCAAGGCCACGGATATCCACATCTTTTTCTTAGGAACATATCTTCGTGCCGTCAACAATACATTCTTCCGAGTATCTTTCTCTACCGCTGTAAACCTATCCTTCTATTCCGATTACCTATAGCGCACCTACACTTCAATTCTCTCAATACGTTCCTCAGAAAACACCACATCTTCAATTACCAAAATTCTTACGCTTCCTAGAGTGCCGTCTTCGGTCATCCGATCCTCCCTTCTCTGCCCGCCCGTCTCACTGCTGCAGTACTACATTCAAGCCAATGGTGTTCTGGGGGACATGAGGCATGAGAACTAGTGGAAGATAAGGTATGATACTAGTGTATTATTATCTTTTTGATTCAAGCCCTAATGATCAGTAATCAGATTCTTCAGCTGCGTTCTGCATTGCACAACAAGTGTTCAAGGCGGACGATGGCTCTCACCATTAGCCAAAACCTTGTTTTCATCCTATTAGCGTGTACCACTAGCTTGTGTCTCGTTGTGATTATGGTCTACATGGCGTTCTTGTTCTCTCACCGACGACGTATGAGAAGAATTGACTCTCCAAAACTTAGTCGTGATGCTCACCCACACGCCTGGCGAACTCGGATTTGAAAAAACTACTGTCTCGGTTTCCCTATCCGGAGTTGTACCTGCGGGAAGACCATGGGCTTTAGACTCCAGGCCGTTTCCGAAGCTCGGCAGGTTGTCAACGGTCAATTTGTGCATTTTAGAGAATCTGTAGGGATGGAACGACTCGAGCAGATCGCCCGAAATTCGCGGAGGCACATTCAAACCAAACTGGGGAAGCCGCGGCTGTAACCAGCAGATAAGGCCTTAAATCTGGATTGGCGCAT
Organism: Cudoniella acicularis; assembly: GCA_013054445.1. NCBI lineage: Eukaryota > Fungi > Ascomycota > Leotiomycetes > Helotiales > Helotiaceae > Cudoniella > Cudoniella acicularis. The sequence continues at coordinate 30,331 of JAAMPI010000501.1, forward strand.
CACTTCTGCCATCACAATATGGACAGTGTACCGGCAATTCTCACATTTGAGATCTGTCAACCGATCGGGATCTCATTCAAACCAAGCTGCCGTTTCCGACACAGAGGGCACGGGGCATCGTGGGATGCCGGGAGCAATGGCGAGTATTGGTCGTTGCTCTGCGGAAAGTTCTTTCATTGCCACACACAATATAAATGTAGGCTGATAACTCGTGCAATCACGAAGAGCAACTGACAGGGGCTTCCGATCAACCACAAGAGATTCACAGAGATCGTGGAACAGACCCCTGTGTGCCAGACAGCTCGCAAAGTAATCCAAGTATAGACATTACATCGTTCATCGTTCTCTCCAGAATTCCTTCGGCTCCCAAGGTGAGACCGACTGAGGGGTAACAGTGCTTACACGATCTAGTAATGCTAAAATCGGCCCATAAATGCTTCGGAGAAATCATTTGTATTACCTGCCAGGGCTCGTGAGATCTGTCCCCATGCCGATTGCCTGTGTATCATAAATTCAGAGATTTGGGTACTTGCCACGCGCAATTCATGGGTACCTGGATACCAAGTCTAGAAGGTTTGATCGTCAGCCAGTGATGACAATAAATTTGCACCTACATCCGATAGAAAGGCAACTCGATCTCACACTGCACAGCTGAAAACTACACTGCCCATAAAAGAAAGCACAACCGCATCCTTTTTCACTAACCAACAAGAAAATCCCGTGAAATCTTTACAAAGACAAGCAAATGGTCATATTTGACCAATTATATGGACCCTTGATCCGAACTTCCACAGGCCAGCGTCTACTGCACTTTCCTCCGCTTGTACACAAGCTTTCGAGCGTGTATATTCTTCTGTATTTTTAGCTCAAAATTCCACTCCAAAGTCGTGAACTAAAGTCATTGCTCACGTATGTGACACCCAGAAAATTTTGCTCAAGAAAGAATTAAAGTAATTCGTTCTGTAATTCTTGGCCGCTATCCGGCGCACTTACGGAGTTGCTCAAAGATTATGCTTCTGATGAATTTGAAAATGTACCAGTATCCCTGAAACCTCTTATTTGCAAGATATGGATATGGCCTCATTAAACTTGTCTTTCATTCATTTGCATTCAGTCTGGACTTTTGCAGCCTTAAGCAGGGGCTTCTCGAAGTCGGAATATTCGCCAGCAACGCGACGAGAAATCGCAGCACTAATAAATGTGCGTTCAAAATGATATAAGTTTTCTCACATCAAGTTTCAGTTCAGCCCAATGTCGGCCATATCATATATGCAATTATTTAAGGGCAGGAATGGGCTATTCGTCTCGTTACTATGACAGAGATTCCTTCTATGCTTACCCACTAAATCGTTTACCACTGCGCTTTCCTCCAACTGGCTCAGCAGGTATACAGTATTCAGCTACCTAGGTATTCCATTATTGTTTTGACGAGTGCGACAGCAAGTCGATCAAAATATTTTTCTTTTTTGGAATTCAACCAATAATGGCCCGGATATATCATATTTGGAGCTATCACCTGTCAACGCTATAATAGAGCCTCAGATTGCTAGGCTGACCCCTTAGCAGTTGGGCGAAGTAGTGCCCTGGCGACTTTCCCAAGAAGGATAATTTTTCTCTGCCAGTCAAAAACGCCTCCCAAGTCGTGGCACCGCAGCCTAGTGGCCGTGTTGCAACAACGACATTACGCAGAAATACTCCAAGATAAGTTGTGTAACAGCACGTAAGCCAATCGCAAAGCTTTCCAAAATATTTTCAGCTTTTCAAGGTTTGACTAGTCACTGGAACCTCTGATGATCAACATCTGTGTCAAATTATTTGAAGCGGTTAGATGCTACGAGCAGGTAGTTCTTCCGACGACTTTATCCGATAAAGCAGAGCCCGGGCACCCAAAAGCAAGACGGTATCGGTGTGACTGAGGCAGTGATGAGCATGTGATTTGCTCTTGAAGCTGCTTTATGCACGTCTTCTGGGCGTGATCGGTCTCTTGCAGGACCTTGAACCCGGAAACATGTGGATGTGGACCATCTGCCATGTGTGTAGGCTCAATGGGTGGTGCAACCGGTGTGACTGTTGTTTGTGTTCCCGTTACACAAGATGCGCGGGCTCTTGCTCTTCCGTGCCAAAATCGACACGCCTGCAAAGAAACTCGGTCTGGATCTAAAGCATTGGCATGGTTTGAGTGCCCCATGACGTCGCCGAGCGTCGAAAATTCGACAGATTTAATCCCGCGGGCGGAACCAATTTCGACGTACCGTACCAAAACCATCTTGCAGATGTGTACCGCTGCCGCTGCCGCAACCCCAACTTCCGGCCAATCTAGTGCCTCTTGTGTCAATGGCTCAAGGTTGTACAAGGACCCTGAGGGCGTAAAGAAGCCACGCAGTCCTTGGCCTGCTGCACCCGGTGCTGAATACGAGTACCCTTTATCGCTCTTCGTTTTTACTCGCAGTCTTCTCAACCATCTCATGGGATCTATATTTGCTTTTTTTTTTTTTTTTTTTTTTACTATACCGTCCAACTTTATGGCCTGACTATGGCGTCATTTCCCCATTTCCTCGCAACGGCACAGTGAGGGTGTTCTTGGACTCAACGCTTGCTTGATTTTCTGTTGGCAGTGCGGAGGCTTCTCCGAAAAGAAATTACAAGTACCAATCCCATGGTCACGGTCTCAGCAGTGTTTCTAACTTATCATTTATCCAACCATGACATCAAAGGGCCGCTATTCGCAAGCCGAGCTGAATGGTATGGATACAGGGAGAAAGGCTCCCCCACGCTTAACTATTTGTCTCAATTTTCGCTCTTCATTTCGAGCACCTATCCATTACCATGACCAATCACTTACTCCTGACCGCCCAATGGAAGCGGAAAATTCATCAAAGCAGAGTTTCTCTGGAGAAAAGTCTTAAGTGTCTGCACTCAATCACAATTACTAGTAATCAACTTATTGACTACATTTACACTTGAACATGAAATCCTACCTCATTCTTTTCCCAATGGATTAACGGGATTTCAGTTGCTGAAGCAGTCCTTCCAGTTACATATCTTGCACCTCGACCCGGAAGGAATCACAATTTGTGCGAATGTATTGGGGAATGGAAGCTGTAGCAAAGGTTCTGTCTCTCTCATCCAGAATGAAGATGGCTTTTTCCCAGCTAAAATCCAAGGCGCGAGTGTGCTGGCCGTTTCCATCCAGTCGTAAACCCTTCGGTCGACTTACTTGGACCGTCGATTGTGGTCATTGCACCCCTTGCAAGTTTCACCCAAGATTAGTGTTTCCCACTTTGAATCGCTATTGCTGCTTTCTATTATACAACTATCACTTCTAAAATCCCCTTCTCAGGAGAACTGACCAGCAAGTGATGTTGAATCAAATTGTTTTCAACAACTCCGATTTGAGTTTCAAAGAACACCCTGGAATCTGGGCTTTGGAGTCTCAGCCACCCTGAGGGATTACCCTTCGATCATGCTGCCTGCTTAACTTACTATCGTCATTGTACTTGGTAAGTGAACCTGAGTATGAGCTTCATTCTGGGGCAGATCCTTTTAAGTGTTAAGTTGACAATACCGTAGCATTCTTCAACCCCAACTTCTTTCTACTGTATCGAATTCCGAAGATTTTTTGCAAGGGCCAAAAGAAAATAACTAAATAACACCGATCCCTTTTATCTCGATCTCGAAACTCGAATATCTACAACTTCTTTTTCTGGAGAGCATGAAATTTCGTGTTTGAATTTCTTTCTCTAGATACAAGAACACAGAAGTTTGAGAAAAATGTTGAGAATTTGGAGGCTTGGTTTTAGCGCTGTCCGTCCTTTGGTCACCTGGACGAATTCTTCCTGCAAAGCTACAACCTCTTTCAGAGTGCCTTCGTGTATCAAACAGTTGGAAGATCCCTGGCCATAGGTCACAGTCGATGACATGAGCTTCAACATCCGAAGTTGATAATTCAGGCATTGAAGATCCACAGGACTTGACGTTGTCTTCTTCCAGATTTACAAAACGCTCTCGATATGGAGGTATCGCTGCAAATGGACATTGCGTAAATAAATTCGGTAAACTTTTGGAAGTGTTTCGCCCTTTATTTCATTCCGCCGTACTTTCATCGAAGTTTTAAAGAACTCTACCGTTCATTGTTACTTCAAGTTGGAATCGTTAATTTTGCGGCAGGAGTTCCCCAAATCCAGTCTGTCTTACTTCTCATACTTGGCATAAGCTGCATAATAATATAACGTATTTATATTCAATTAAATATATTTGATGAAACCACCGAATGCTCACCAACAAAACGCTTCCTCAATCAACTCAACATCCACCTCTTTCAACCCA
>JAAMPI010000502.1:0-34513 GCA_013054445.1 Cudoniella acicularis
TACTTTACGCTCGTAGCCAAGCTCCGGAGATCTGCCAATGACGTTAAATGCTTACCTCGGCCGGGTTTTACACGTTTCCAGCCGATATCGACCCCTTTCCCCTGCAACAAGGGCCTGCACTCGAGCTGTATATGTGCAAGTCCAACTATTCAAGGTGCCTATCGCCGATCGATTATCGGGATTAGAAATACTCGCATTGACATGACGGTGATGGGCTAATAGTTGCAGTAGGGTTGCTGGTCATCGCGACTCGAATGATCGTTTCGGTACAAACAAAATGAAAATACAATGCCCGTATAGGCCAAACAGGGGGATAAGAAAGATTCGAGCCATCGCGATGTTTCATCTCAAACTTGAGAGTAGTAACGACTGGGACAACTCGGACAACGCCCTCACCTACCGATCGGTGCTTTCAGCGTCCTCCTAACCTCACTCCTCTCTTCCCTCCCATCCTCTTTTCCGCATTTTATAACGGTGTTGTATTACTATCTCTTCGCTGACTCGCTTCGCAGACTTGCAGGATTGGATCGTTCAGATTTGTAAAAGGTACGGTGTAGAGTTGTATGCATCTTGGAGAAGAAGCCGACACGTACAGGAAGAAAGAGGCCCCTCGTTGATCTTGTTAAGCTGAGGTGAGAACCTAAAAATTTAGCGGTAAGCAATGGTTGGAATGCGGGGGAAATCCCCAAGACCTTACTTGTGCAGGGGTAAAATGTAGGATGCGGCGGGTTTGTTGGATTTTAAATTTTTTTCGGAAGGTAGCCGAGACGAGAAATTTTTATTTTAGCAGGAGATAGGGGTTAGGAGGTAGGTAGAGGAGAAAGGGGTAATCATTTCATTCTTTGGTATTCGAGTAGATGTGTATTTGAAAAATAGCTAACTTGGGAAGATGTTATAAAGAAGGGACCGGGCTCTTCTGCAGCAAACCGGGCCGAGAATATCCATGCATCCCGGACCCGTTCGGGATCGGGACGCGCGGCGGTGATCACACGAGCAACTATTTCGACGTTCAACTACGACACAACGCAGAATAGTTGACTAGTATCGAGCTAGATTTCATGAGAGCTTGGATAAGTATTTTATGTTTCACTGAGGGAGGCCACAGTCTTCTTTCCTCCCATCTCTCATCTTTTTATCTATGGATCCAGAGAACAAAAGGACTGACTATAAGCACACTGCTGTACAGCCCAAACACCGTTGAGTCTCGCCTAAACGCCTTACCATGCTGCACCCCTTATGTAATAATCTCCCAAACTGGTAATACAAGAATACAACAGTCGCACGAAACACACGCATCCTTATCCCATTCCCACGTATTTGAACCAGTTCGGCCGGCAGTCTTCCTTCATGAGCCACGCTTCTCCGTCCGTGAGGCGACCCGCTATGCAGCCTTTGCATTTGGGTGAATTCGGGCAGTTGAAAAAGGGGATGTGTTGGTATCCGATGTCGCGGAACCTGTTACTCTGTTAGTTACAAGTCATGGGTGACAGACTAGCAGCCTTACCAATGAATTTTGCTAGAATCCTCGAACAGTCCCAAAGCAATACTATGCACAGGGGCATCACCCCATCTCTCATAGAAAAATCCTCCCGCACGGTCAAGATGGTTGAAATAATCTTCATATGCCTGACTTCGCCAGAAAGACATGTCCGCGACTTCAAAATTGGACCAGAAATGACATGTTGAATATCCGTTTGCCTTGCTGTTGTGTGTAGGCCTTCTCTTGCTGTCAACCACCCAATCCATCGCACTTTCGTCGTGTAAATATTCAGGATGTTGTGCTAGGAACTTGACCGTCTCGGGCCATAGTGAAGGTATCGACTGAGGAGCATCGTATAAATTGATCGTAAATCCATAAGTCTTGTTGTTATCTGACATATATCGGAACACGTCGTAATCTACATCGCAGAAGAAATGGACTTTGGGCTCGACACGCCAGTAGTACTGGGTGTTAGCAAGAGCAGGATGCTTATAAAACAAGCCGCTGTTCCACCGACACATTTGATGATAGGATTTCATATCGCCATATTGGATGTCTTGTTCCTTTAGGATCCTTGCTGATTCCTGGAAGATTTCTTCATCGATCCAAGAGGGGATTTCCCAATGCTCTTTAGGAATCAATTCTGCGGTGGTATTAGTTATGCCAAGGGCTTTGTCTTCCTGCCAGACTCACCATAATTGCATTTGGCTTTGGTCGCGGCTTGTGTCCGTCTCTTGAATTCCTCCGTAAATGGCACATCGTTGAAAAAGGTCCAGGGGTAGTTGAATTTCGAATTCCAAGTTCTTTCAAGATCTCGCATGGCTTGCAACATTCCATCAAGCTCTTCGTTACGAACTAAAGATAAGAGAGTCGCATTGATTCGTGCCGTTCCCTCCGACCCAGGGCCGTACCCTTTGTCTGCTCGCCATAATACTCCCTCGGGCTCCCCAGTGACTAGGTAATAGTTAGCATGCGACCTGGAAAACTGGGAAAGGGCGCATACGATCCAGATTCGGATCTCTGTCCATATTCTTGAGAGTATCCCCGGGACCCTTCGGGGTTCTCTCTGGACCAAATATCTGGTACAAGAAGAAGGTCCATAGTACAATGGCTGCCAACGCCAGTACTCTGATCGGTCTTGCTATCGCCATTTTGTGATGTGATGTGTTTTTGTTTCGAAGAGAAGCCCATGCACCGCATATCTTTTTAGAGGTGCTGGCTGATCCCCTGAACGGCAGTCGGAGCTTGTTACGGGACTCAGACCTCCTTTTTCCTATGCCTCAGGCAGAGTACACGCAGCCTCGATCCACGTCGCGTCTCCCCACACGCGTAAATACCAAAAACTGTTGCCCTTGGAACACCAAACGGTATGATATTTGCTCGTAATGGCGCACGCTGTAAAGCTGGGTGCTTTGACAGATGAACTTGTTACTTTACTGACCTTGATATCTGCCAAGGTGGGCTTGTTATTTAGGCCCCTGAAAAAATAACCATCACTGAATACACTAGCTAACATCTTCTCCAGAATGAGCCTTCACGATTCAGCACACATAAGGAATTAGCTCTTCGAGCTCTTCGCTACAGCAATTACCCCAGAACAAATCAATTCGATGTTGCAAATAACCTGGATGGATTGGAGGAGAAATTTAGAGTCTACAATGAAGATCCATTAGCAGATGCGCTTCGAGAACGGCGAAACAAGCTGGAAGAGTTAGAAGTCAAATGGACCCCAGAAATACTACACCTACTGCTGGAGCTATCCGACAAACCCCTTTCAAATTCAAAACTAGAAGATCTCGATTTCCTGAAGGAACCAGAGCCAGATACGGGACCCCCATTACGATGGAAAGATCTTGTCGCCGAGGATCCCCTTCTTCGAGACAAACATGTATGGCGAAATGTGGATTTTGCTGCCGATAGCTCGGATGAGGATGGATTTGAAGACAGTCTATCGGAACATTCTGAATTTACGGCATCCACGACTCAGTCCAGCGTTCAAGAAGAGGCAAATCGACGGCCCGAGGACTATATCGTTGATGTTCCCAGCAAGGAAAGGTTGATCCAGTTGCGGGACGCCCAGTTCTGGCTTAAAACCCCCAGTGTCAATGGCGTAGTATTAGAGACCGTCAAAAAACTTCTCACCGAACTCCAGGCTGTCCGCGAAATTCTATTTATGCTAGCAGGCCTGCCAACCTCTTTGTTCCAGCAGTCGACTGAGGACTCGAAGGTGGTCGAGCCTTCAAAAGGCTTTGCTCTGAAGCATGCCTCACCTGGTGCCTTTTTGCAAGTGATCAAGGACATTGCAGATACAGGCTCAGCTCTAATTGTTTTACGTTCGTGGACGAATATTCGACAACCAATCCCATTGCTACAAATATTTCAAGGGGCAATTCAAAATCGCCTTACGACTTTCGATGAATTTTTATCAATGATCCAAGAACGTTTTGTCCAACCTAAAGAAAATACTGTTGTCAGTCTCCTGAGCATTTCAGCAGAGATCAATTGCCACGCAAGGCCTCTAGTCAAACTTTCTACAATCATCCAAAAATTGGTCCAAGAACCATATGCACACGCTTTCCGGTATTTAGAAATGCTTTTTGATGAGGCATGTGTTTCCCAAATGGGAGGCGATGCAGAACTGTACAATTTCATCGGCACGATATTTTTTGAATGCTTCCAAGTGTATCTCAGGCCGATAAGAATCTGGATGGAAGAAGGAGAGTTAATAAAAGGCGACAACGTCTTCTTTATATCGGAAACATCAGGAGCAATCGAGCCTGCGGCCATCTGGCAATCCCGCTTCAAGCTTCGCCAAACCCAAGATGGGGTTTTGCATGCACCAAAGTTCCTTAGGACAGCTGCGAACAAGATATTTACGACCGGGAAAAGTATTGTTGTATTAAAGCAGCTCAACCAGTTTTCTTCGATGCAAAAATTTGGGTCAAGTATCGAACCACGTTTGAACTTTGACACAGTCTGTAATCTCGCGACTCTGCAACTAGCACCTTTTGCAGAGCTCTTCGAAATGGGATTTGATAGCTGGATTCAGAGCAAACACTCGCATGCATCAACAACTCTTCGGAGAATTCTGTTTGGGTCTTGCGGTTTACAAACTTCCCTCGAGGCTCTCTCGGATATATACTTCATGGCAAATGGCGCGATAGCAGCGTGGTTTACCAATCATTTATTTGACAAACTTGACACGCTGGACCCCTCCTGGTGTGATAGCTTCACAGTAACCGAGCTTTCTAAAGGCGCATTTGGTGCACTTTCGTCAGTCAATCCGGACCGCCTTCGAACAGTCATTCTACCCCTGCGCAGCAAAAATAAAGATCTCAATAGATTGAGAAGGACTGTCAAAGTCCTCGAGATTGTGTCGCTCAAGTACAATCTTCCATGGCCAATCCAAATTATCCTCCCAGCAACCAGCCTGGCATCCTACCAAAGAATCTTTACCTTTCTTTTCCAGATTCGACGAAGCATACACATACTTTCAAGGCAGCGGCTCATCACAGATGTCCTCAATACTACCGCTAGCTCTTCCGAGCGCGCACTATTTTACGCTCTTCGTACACGCCTTATCTGGTTTCTCCAGACCATTTACTATTACCTCACATCGCTGGTTCTGGAACCTGGCACTAATAAGATGCGAGAGGCTCTCAAGGCAGCCGCAGATGTTGACAGCATGATTGAAGTCCATGCGTTATATATAAAATCTGCTGTTGAAAAGTGTCTCCTGGGCGCTAAGTTGGAACTTATCCACAAAACAATTTTGAAAATACTCGATATTGCGATTAAGCTCGAAGATACGCAGGCTGCAAATGCCGTGGCAAGTAAAGAAGCCATGGATCGCCAACAAGAAATGATGGATCTCTCAATGGCAAGCCTGGGTCTCCACACTCCTCAAAAATCTCGCAGTCGGCCTCGGCCGAACTTCAGGAGGTCCATCGCAGCTGCAATTAATGATAATTCTTCGTCCGATGAAGAAAAGGAGGTAGATATCGATCTCAGTATCCTTTCTTCTAATCTTGACGAAGGAGAACAAGAAGAGCTCTACGTTGATAAATTGAGGAAAATGAAAGCAGACTTTGATAGACTGGTGCGATTCGTGGGAAGTGGGTTGAAAGGTGTTGCAAGAGCAGGGGGAGGAGACGAGGCAAGAGCTTGGGATACGCTGGGAGAGATGATTGAGTCTGGCTTTGGAGGCAGTGTCATGGGAATAGGTGGAGTGGGGAGGTCTTGGTAACTGTATAACAAATGATACCCAAAGTCAATATTTCAATTGATGTTTTGAAGCACTTTAACATCTAGACTGCGGAGAGACTTCTTTCTTGTGTGAATGCCTCTTCCTTCCGGATTTTCTCTGCTTCAATTATATTGCTGCTTCAATCCTTGTTAAATTTTACTTCTTCTTGGACACCATAACTACCTATAATCGAGTAGTAATGTGTTCTACTATGCTAGGTTTTTGTTAAGAGCCGCACCCTGGGTTGAATCTAAATAGGTAGCGTATAGAATACATCATAGGAGTAAAATCACGCACCTTTATTAAGAAAGGTATTACGAAGGACGCTTCTTAGAGCGAAAGAGACTAATTACTATAATATCTGTAGGTTACTGTCCTACTGTGAGTATCTCAACTAGCCTTTAATAATTTTCAAGGCGCTCACGAAAAACTAGACCGAGTACCACCAATCAAACAATTTCTAGAGTAAGAACTAAAGAACTTGAGAGGGGAGCTTTTGGTGGAGGGGACCACGTGACAATACCAATTGCAGCTTTTAGCGTGGTTGCACGCAATATGCGGTGCCTATTGCCCAGCATGTCTTACCTGCACTTCGTTAGTCCCTTCAACTTTCCGAGTGGCTTCTGACCAATAGGTCCTCTCCCCCTTGAAAGCTCGCCAGCTCGTTGACTTTATTTACCTTCCAACTCTAAACTAGAGTACTAGAGTATATCTTGAACTCAAGCTTCACTGCGCACAATCCCTTTTACCTAAGAGCCCGACAAATCATCCCGACACATCGGCAGAATGTCTCTCCGCCGAGTCGCCGGGGAAGCTCGCTGCTTTGTAAGACGGTATCAAACCCCAGTCAATTCCTTATCGTTGACTCTCAACATCACGACAATTGCTTCGTTCATTTAATCTATTTTCTGTTTCTCAATATTTCTTCATCACCGGACCTCCATCATTTTAGGCAGTACTCCTGTATTAAAAGAAAGTCCTACATCATGACTGATTTCGACTATGTCTCCAAAGCAGAGGCGACAGAAGTGAAAGGTCCTAGGCCACCGTTGGATTTCAGTTATCACTTTTCAAGAGTTACGAAGAATAGAGAGGAGAGTTCCGTCAAGAAGTTTTACAAGTATTTCCAAATTCCAGGAATAGCCAATTTGGCAGGTGGTAAGTCTATTGCAACATTTTAGAGTCCGATTTCTGGATTTAATTTCAGAACAGCAAACAAGAAACGTACCCCTCACTGATATTTACTTGCAGGACTTCCCAATGCCTCATACTTTCCATACGATACTCTCGAAGCTCAAATCGCACAGCCCGAGCGCTTCAAACCCACCCCCAACGAACCGAATGACCCGAGTGAACTTGCCCAGAGGCTTTCCGGAGCTTCGCTCAATAAGCACAATGACGTTACAGCATCTGCCCACTTAACTGTGCCTCATGCCTCTACTGTCACGAATCTTATGAAAAAGATTGATTTGACAACGGCTCTTCAATATGGAACAGCTCAAGGCTACCCGCCTTTATACTCCTTTTTGCGACAATTCACACGCGAAAACCTACACCCAAATGTGCCGTATCTCGATGGCCCAGAGATTATCCTTACGAATGGCAACACAGATGGTTTGGCAAAAGCAATCGATGCTCTGAGCAATATATGGAGCGAAGAGCGCGATTGGATCCGGGAGAGAGAAGGTATTTTGTGTGAGGAGTTTGCATACATGAACGCCATCCAGACAGCTAGACCTAGAGGTCTCCAGGTTGTGCCTGTCAAAATCGATTTTGAGGGTATGATGCCTTACGGTCCTGGTGGACTCGAGGATGTACTCTCGAATTGGGACGAAAGGAAGGGGAAAAGGCCTCACTTGATGTATACTGTAACGTAAGTACCCCATCTCTTGCCAGCCCACACTGCTCTTACATCAATTACAGTATTGGGCAAAACCCTACCAGTGGCACGCTTTCCATCCAAAGGCGGAAAGACCTTTATGCTCTTTGCAGCAAATACGATGTTATGATTATTGAAGATGATCCATATTGGTATCTTCAATTCCCGTCAGCAACTGGGAAGGAAGCAGAGGCCCGTGGTCTACAACTCCCACCTGTTCCAGCACCACATACATTTGAGAAGTCCAGCGGCTACTCCTTCCTTGATAGTCTTGTACCTTCATACTTGAACTTCGACTACGATGGCCGAGTCATCCGGCTCGACACCTTTTCTAAGATGGTAGCACCCGGCTGTAGATTGGGATGGATCACCGCCCAACCTGCAATCGTCGAACGAATTCTCCGCATCACCGAGGCATCGACTCAACAGCCATCTGGTTTTGTGCAATCTGTGATTGCCGGGTTGCTTATGGGACCTCAACCAGCTGCTGTCGAATTCAGCAAAAAGTCCAAACATGAGCAACTCACATTTTCAGGGTGGCAAACTGACGGGTGGGTTCGCTGGCTTGCCGGTCTTCGCGGGAGCTACGAGCACCGCATGAATAAGATGTGCGAGAATCTCGAAGAAGGTCGCTTCCAGCTCAAGCAGGGGACACCAGTCAAATCTACAGACAGTGACTGGGCCGTTATTTCCAAAACCAAAATATATTCTTTCGATTGGCCTCGAGCGGGAATGTTTGTCTGGGTCCACATTCATTATGATACTCACCCATTGTGGGGGACAGGGTTTAAGGGGCTCACCTAAATTATGTCTTTTGGCTTTGTTGGATGTTTTGGCCAAAAACCCTATTTGGTTTTGGGAGCTCCAGGCCAGATGTTCAGTCCTACGCCGGAAATTCTGGAAGAGAAGGGCTGGCAATATACGAGGTTATGTTTTGCGGCAGTTTCTGAAGAAGAGGTCGATAAGAGTTCGAAGAGATTTGCTGACGGTGTTAAGGCGTTTTGGTTGGTTAAGAATAAGGATGAGTTGGATGATGGGACTGATACGACAATGAGTGAAGGTAAGCAAAGGGAGGAAGGATTGGTGGATTTGGGTGTGAACTGGGCATGTTAAATATATCAATCCTGAGAAATATTCACATTGCAATGGGTTTAGTGGGGCTTTCTATGAATCACTGAAGCCTTTATGAAATATACTTGATGACTTAAAATGCTTCTGTAATTAGATCTGAATAGACTCTACCTGTCATGACCCATTCCCAAAAAGCATTTATGCACTTTACCAGGGTCTATTGTCTACCCATTGCGTAAATTAACAATTAATAAGGAGTCCGGCTAGAAAGGGCACAAAGAGGAACAACAATTCCCCGAAGTTAATCCGAGCTGCAAACCCCACCATCAAACTCCAGCCCATCGTCACTATTTGGCTTTCACAATCCTCATTACAGAACATCCTCATTTGTTCTGTTCCTTCCACACATTCAACATGGAGAAAATCACCGACAAGATCGCGGCCCTGCCACCAGGCAGCAGTTACTTTTCCCTCGAATTCTTCCCTCCCAAGACAGCAATGGGCTCCTCCAACCTACGCGCACGACTCGACCGAATGTCCAGAGCTCTCCGACCGCTTTTTGTCACGGTAACTTGGGGTGCAGGCGGATCTACAGCAACGAAGTCCCTCGAGCTTGCGGAGCTATGCCAGCGCGAATTGGGTCTCACGACGTGCTTACATTTAACATGCACCAATATGAGCAAAGCGTTGGTGGATAAGGCTTTGGAGGATGCGAAGGCGTTGGGAATTAGAAATATTCTCGCGCTGAGAGGAGATCCGCCGAGGAGTGAGGAATATAGGGATTCGGACCAGAAGGGTGGTGAAGCGGAGGAAGAATTTGAGTGGGCGATTGACTTGGTGCGATATATCAGGAAGCAATATAGCGATTACTTCTGCATAGGTGTTGCGGCATATCCGGAGGGACATGCGGACGAGAGTGATCCCGCTGGACAAAGTCTAGAGCACGATCTGCCGTACTTGGTTGAGAAGACAAAAGCTGGTGCGGACTTCATTATGACGCAGCTGTTCTTTGATGTTGAGGCGTATGATGGGTTTGAAAAGAGATTGAGGGAGCATGAGAGCGGAACTTTCAAGACGATACCGATTATACCCGGGATGATGCCGATTCAGAGCTACCAAATGATCAAGCGGACGACGAAACTCAGCCATGCGAGACTGCCTCCGGATATGATGTCGAGACTGGATACGGTGAAGGGAGATGATGAGATGGTCAAGAAGGTGGGAGTGGATATCGTCAGCGAAATTGTCACCCATATCAAGAAGCAGCCTTGTCCTGGTCCAAGGGGATTCCACTTTTATACACTCAACTTGGAGAAAGCTGTGTCCTTTATACTCGAACGGACCGACTTAATACCCAACTCGCCCTTCGACGCAGAAGTCGCAATTCTCGATGCCCCTCTGCAAACACTCAGTGTAAATGGTTCATATAGCAGACTGTCACGTCGACAAAGCTCAGTTGGCTCGGATCCACATAATCGTGTAATTATCACAGCTCCACAAACCTCATACCCAGATTTCGAGGCTACAGCTGCTGAGGCTGGTATAATTGCCGAACCTGTCAACACTCGTGCCAATACCCTAGCAATATCAGAAGGAGAAGGCAGCCTGGGAAGAGAAGCAACTTGGGACGACTTCCCGAATGGAAGATGGGGAGATGCTCGGTCACCAGCATACGGAGAGATCGACGGCTACGGCGTAAGCCTCCACATGTCCTTCAACCAAGCCATCAAACTCTGGGGCCATCCAAAATCCATACCCGACATAACCTCCATCTTCCTCCGACACATCGAAGGTGCCATCCCCGCTATCCCCTGGAGCGAAGAAGGCCTCAACGAAGAAACCAACACAATTAAATCGCAACTCCTCTCCCTCAACCAAAAAGGCTGGTGGACGGTCGCCTCCCAACCCGCTGTCAATGGCGTTCGCTCCTCAGATCCAATCTTCGGCTGGGGTCCTAAAAATGGCTTCTGCTTCCAAAAAGCTTTCGTAGAACTCTTCGTCCCCTCCTCAGACTGGAAAGCCCTGCACGAGAAACTCCTTTCCACAGAAGTAACGCCACAAGTCTCGTTCTACGCCTCGAACGCGAAGGGCGATTTCATCTCTTCCGACTACTGGAACAAAATAAACGGTGCTGTGAGCGAGGAGACCAACACGAATGCAGTGACGTGGGGAGCGTTCCCGGGCAAGGAAATCATCACCCCGACTATCATTGAAGAGGTGAGTTTTCGGGCTTGGGCGGAAGAAGCTTTTGGGATTTGGGGTGAGTGGGCGAAAGTTTATGGGGGAAAGAATAGTGAGAGTAGGGGGTTGATTGAGCGGGTTAGTGAGGATGTGTGGTTGGTGAATGTTATTCACCATGGGTATATTGAGAAGGAGGGGTTGTGGGAGCTGCTTTTGAACTAGGGACGAGCGGTGAAAATGGGGCAGTCTAGGAGTTGAATAAGTCTTGTAGTTAAATTATTGGACATACAGTCAGTGATTTAAAAATTTACTGGCACCGCTGCCTAGCTAGTATGGAAGGATGGCGATCTTGAGATGGAAGTTAAGCTGAGGGTGGCGAAGCTCAATGGGTGCATAGCGAAGGAGTTTAGTTTAGT
Source organism: Cudoniella acicularis (assembly GCA_013054445.1). Lineage (NCBI taxonomy): Eukaryota > Fungi > Ascomycota > Leotiomycetes > Helotiales > Helotiaceae > Cudoniella > Cudoniella acicularis. Next base: position 11,274 of record JAAMPI010000502.1, read on the forward strand.
TGCTTGCCGATAGGTGGGTGAGTGGGTACATACCAAAATGAGATAAATTCGCCAAATCGATCAATGGAATGAAAGTGCTCAACCAGTCACATTAGCTGTTTAAATTAGAGAGTGTTTTGGGGTAAGGGAGAGGAGGGGGGAGAAGATAGATAAATATTCTCCTGTTTCTGATCTCTTTTCCTTTTTTTGAGAGAACCTCTTGAAATCCCCAGATCCCTACAAGACTCGGTATGACTCCATGGAATGAATAAATAAATTCTTTTTTCTGCTTTTCTATATTTTCAACCACKTMCTTCCAATTCCAATTCCCAATTCCAAAATCGCAAACTAACAACAAACTAGTGTTCTCTTCCGCGGCCCCGACAACGCGCTCCAACCAAATTACAAACACCTCCCAGTCGGTTACCATGGGCGCGCCTCCTCCATCGTCGTCTCAGGTACCCCGATCATACGCCCAAACGGTCAAATAATCCTCGACCCAACCGCCAATCCCAAAATTCCCACGTTCGGCCCAAGTAGACGTTTCGATATCGAGCTGGAACTTGGCTGCTTTCTATGCACCTCCAACGCAATGGGCTCCCCAATACACATAGGAAAAGAAGCTGAAGAAGCAATTTTCGGCTTTGTACTCATGAATGATTGGAGTGCGAGAGATATCCAGAATTGGGAATACGTGCCTTTGGGACCTTTCAATGGGAAGAATTTTGGCACGAGCATCAGTCCCTGGATTGTGCTGCCTTCTGCTTTGGAACCTTTCCGCGCGGAAAAAATCAAGAATGAGACCGAGTTATTGCCGTATTTGAAAGAGGGAAGAGAAGATACTGTGTACAATATTTCTCTTGCCGTAGATTTGACAACACCAGAGGGAGACACAACCACGATTTCCAACGTCAGCGCCGCGAATCTTCTCTGGAGTTTTCCACAAATGATAGCTCATCACAGCATTGGTGGCTGTCCCATGAACGTTGGTGATTTATTAGGAAGCGGAACCATTAGTGGGGAGGCAGGAAATGATTTGGGAAGCTTGTTGGAGATGAGCCAAGCGGGCAAAAAGGAAATTATGCTGAAGGGGATGGAAGTGAGGAAGTTCTTGAAAGATGGAGATACCATTACCGTACGGGGTGTATGTGGGAAGGAGGGTGAACTGGTTGGATTTGGAGAGTGTACGGGACGCGTGGAAAGTGCTGTCAACATCAGCTTCTGAAAGGGGAATGATCCTGGATCTGAGATGCATTTCTCCCAATTGTAAGTGTAGGCTGGCTTTTACTTCACGACGACATGTGTGCTTGAGCTCCATGGCTTTACAAAGCACGAATCTTTAGGACAAAAGCAAGCCAGGTCAATGAACTCTAATCCTCAAATCATGCATTCATTCCAAAATCACTGAAACAACTCATAAATTCATCAAATAACACCAAACACTCCCATTTATCCATCCTTTTCGCCCCCAACATCCTTCCCTACTGCCCTTAAAAGAAATAACGCAAGCGCTCGAAATCTTCACAAAAACTTCCCAATTAGATCTCGAAAAATTATAAATTCGATGATTTCCCCGCCGTTGTAATTAATTTGACTCACTTCCAAGTTCCAACCGCTTTCTCCAACACAGAGTAACCTCAACCAACTTTCCACTGAGGCAAATGACACAACTCCCCAACCCGACTCACTGATTATCAGTTGCCACTACGGAGTACAAGCCGCAAGTCCCACGCCACCGCGAAGGTAAAACATGCCGCAGCCGCTACCGCATAATCCCGTAAAATACCGCTCCGGTGCCGCGTTCCCGGCTCCGCGTTCCGGCAGTACCCGTGACTGACCAAGCCAAGTCACTCGCTATTCCTTGATTTAAACCAGACTCAGGCGTCGCCTCAGACTCATCTGTTTCTCCACTTACCTCACTTCACTTCGCTTCAAGGACAAGGACAAATACTGTAGAAGAAGTTCTATTTTCCCTAATTTCGTCCAGGTGCCAATACCCTAGCAACCAGTCCTGTCATTTCTCGTATCGTTTTCCCTTTTCCATTTTGCCTTACCATTCCCGTTGATTTTCTCGTTCCGGTCCAATCCTGATCCATAAAATCCCAACCAGCAACTTACCCTATCAAAACAAATCCCTCAACTGCTTATACAACTCCTCATCCCCACCGAAAACGTTACTCCCCACCCCGGAAAGCCCATCTCCATCCACCATATAATCACCAGCAGAACCACTCCCACTCCCACCACCCGCGCCAATACCCACACTCCCTAAAGCCGCCTCAAACAAATGCGTCATATCACTGCTCATCTGAAAACCATTCGGACTATTACCAGTCCCCGTACCCCCCATTCCCATCCCCGCCTCCGTCCTGAAACTTCCTAAACTCGAGATCTCATGTCCAGCTAACCCAGCCATTGCCAATGCCGCCGAAGAGTGAGGATCCTCTGATCCGTTAGGAGCGAGACCAAGTTTTGGCCCGACTTCTTTGAGGCCTTTGATGGTTTTCCAGAGCCGTTTGGAGACCCAGGATTTATTGCTGAAGCCTTTGACGAGGTCGAGAGCCATGTAAAATTCGTCTCTGCATACTGAGCTGAAGTGCACGGGTGCGTGGCAGGAGGCAAGGAAAACAACAGCTATTGCAGAGGTTAGGAAGTAATTGAAGCAGACTTGTTGACAACGGTAGATATCCGACGTTTGATTTAGATGTGTAAGTGCTCTGATGGTATCCTTAGCCAGTTCGACGACCGTGCTAGCATAACTTAGATTTTCTTGAATTGAGCTGGCGCTATGTAGGGCTGGCCGGTAGATCAAGATACGCATCTGATTGGCGCGGAGGTAGAGTAGTATTTGGAGACGGCGAGTTGCCCGGGAGGGAGTTTGTGGGGATGATGCTGTCGGGAGTTGTAGTGCTGGTGGGATAGCTTTTTGCCATTCTATAATTTGGTAGTCAAGGTAACCGACTTCTTCGACATTGAGAGGTGGGCTTGGGGAAAAAGAGGTGACAGATCGCCAGACTTTCGAGCCAAGGCGAGAATATGCAATCATTGTATTTAGATATGGAACACTAGCGTCCTGAGAATGTTAGTGGTAAAGTTAGGAAAATTCAATCCTGGAATACTTACAGGTTCCGGTAAATTTGGATCAATGTCTGCATCTTGCAAAGCAAAAGGCAGACCAGTTCCAAAGCTCCATCTTCGATCAAGAACATATATCGACCAAAATAGCTTAATGGCATCTGCACGTTCATGTTCATCTTCGACAACTTTCAACAGCGAGTCTCGCCTATGTAAGCCAAGCTCGACGCACATACGGGCAACCTGGCCAATAATGCGCCATGCAAGCCCTTCTTCATCACAGTGAAAGTGATAAATGGCCTAAATCGTTGTCAGATCCGTTAGCAAATTCGTTACACAATGCTTTTATGATGGGCAAATGAAGAGGACCAATAAGGATATTATAGGAGTCTCGCCAGGGGAAGCGATGCTCGAGACTTTACTACATGGTGCTTAAACTTTTCGGACTTAACAGACGATCATGGGGTCTAATTTGGATACAGGAATTACAAATATCAAATCAGACAATTGACATGTATTCAAGAGCAGAATAAGAGTAGCGTCCTGCGCATGACTGGGTACAATCATAAATCCATCGAGGAAAGATGACACTTCACCTCAAGAGATAAATTCGTGGTCGATATTGTCTTCCCTGATTAGATCGAGATGGCAGCTTCGTTCTAGTTCTTTTTCGAAATTTGATAACAGTTTATCTGTGTAGAAGGGTTCTGGTGATGGTAAAGAAAGTTGTGCGGACTCACCACGAGAACAAGAAATGGTAGGTTTTTGACCTCAATTGCCTCGCTGTGCAAAATTCGATCTGCATTTTCTCGGACACTTTCGAATAATTGATAGCCAATTTCACTTTGACCATGTCCTTCAGTCAAGGTAGCAGAAGCTAGAACCATTTTCAGAACACAGGACTGTTCATCATTGATTCCTTTGCCTGGCGTGGATGGATTTCCGAATCCTGAGCGCAAGACTGAATCGATAAAGTTGTAGAGATTCGTCCCATGTATAATAACTTGTTCGATGTTCACCACGGGATACATGATGCCCATTTCTTCCTCATAAACCCGACAAAGTCGGATCATTTCTTCTTTGCTCAAAGCCCATATAGGATCCTTAAGTGCAGGAGCCCCTAAACAGTTGACAAGAGAAGGAGGTTGAACAGCGGGCGGAGAAGCAACAGGTGTATCATCCTGAGTAGCTACTCCCTCATCCACATTCAAGCCTTGATATCCCATGTTCTGAAGAGTATTTTTGGCAACTTCTAGACCGAACGTAGAGCTTGTAGGACCCCGATATGAAGGATGTCTGGGTATGGGTCGTTGCCTGGATATAGGAGATATAGGCTGTGCAACGGTAGACTGTGATATTGACATTGACCTCTCGGATGCCGGTGCAAATGCCACAGCATCGCCATTTGATCGAAGCGCATTGAGGTTCGCGTATAGATTGTCTACTTGTTCTTGGAGAGAAGCAAGTTGAACATTCATCTGCCGGAACTCCTCCGATTCCTTGAAGCCATTCGTACAACAATTCGGGGCATACTGGCATTCGAGATTGAGGTTCCCGCATCGTTGGCAAGGAGTATTTCCATTACATTTGATTTTTCTTCGTTTACACTCATTACTATCAAGTTCGTCAGTTTGATTCTGCATCTTGAGTTGTTGAATTCTGCTGCGCCTGTTTGTTGCGCCACGGGGAAACCCCAGATTCTCCAGTTTGAAGAATTGTCAGACCAGTATCTTGATGCGCAATGGTGGATCGAACTTCCAAGCTGGTGCTTGGTGACCATATACTATGCAGTACCCATATGCCAGCTTCCGCCTTCTCGCGGAGTAGATGTTGAATAGAGACTAGGTACTCCCCGAGGCGCAGAGCAATTGAGACAGGCTGGTGCTAGACTGTGGTCTGCTTTGTCCACGTACATTGGAGCAGGGAATCTGCACGCACCACGCAATGGATATGTATCTATTCCTCTTGGCTCTCGTATGCTGTGTGGCCCCGTTTGTTGTGTTCCCATTGCCGTTGGTCTCGTCGGCCTTTCTCTTCTTTCCGCTCTGAGGTCCAGCATCCGCGGGACTCTCCGCACTTGACGATTGTCGCTGGCCGTTCATGCTGGCTGGAAGCGCAATAGGGGACTCGGCAAGATAATTGAGATCGGTGACTTGGCTTTCGAGAATGTTCATAGTCACTCAGCCGTACAAAGTTGTCGCATTTAAATGAGAAGCGGGCGAGTTGTGTTCTGGGGAGAAATAAATGACTGCATCGAAGGAATCGACTTGGCGTTCTGGAAGCTGGAGCCCGAGTGCGGGGGGCTTATTAGTAGAGATACGGTAATAATCCCTGCTTCGGACAACCGACACGTGATCTGGGAATTCTTTTAGATCTCTTTTAGATCCCTATCTTCTCTACTAGTGGCATGGTACAAAGGACGAAGAGGAGTAGAAAGCATCAAATCAAAAACCCGGGGGTCTTGGTTAATTCCCAAGCAGGTTTGCTTGATCGCTGCTGGGTTAGGTAATTTGCGAGGGCCAGAAGTTAAAGATCCGGACCAGGTACTGTACAAATGAACCGAATAAGCTTCGAAACTGCTAGCGTAGCCGAAACCGGGCCGAGAAACACCAGCCAAGAACCTCGCACATCACGTCCTGATCTCTTCTCACCCTTTCAAGCCCTTATTAAAATCAACCTTCAATTTTTCACCGTTATCAAAAAGTTTGAGCTGTGAGTCCTCTTCTCGAGTCTCAATCGATTCGATTGAGTTGTTACTGTTGTTCCCAAAAGCCCTATGGCGCTCTTCAAGTGGAGTCTTTGTTCGCTCGATTACTATTTGAGACTTAGCTCATCTTTTCAAATTCTATCTACGTATCGAGTACCTTTGAGCGTGCCAGAGATTGAGCTATGGACCCCTCTAAACATTGGGCCTCTTTCCAGGACTTGGAACCAAACTCCCCCCATACCCAGAGCATCAAGCAGCTGCTAGATACAGCAAATTTCGACTTCTTACGCACGAAAGCTCTAAAAATTCGTGCTTCTAGTAATTCGTCTGCGAATATTATAAAAAATTCTGAAACACCACTCACATGCACAATCGACAACACTAAATTCGCAAGTGGCACCTACAATGTTGTGGTCAAAGTTGCTTTCTCCGATTCTACAAGCTGGGTCGCCCAAATTCGACTTCTAAATGACCCATCAATTGATACGCATGTCGAAGCCTCCATGGCCAGCGAGATCACAACCATCAAGCTCGTGAACTCGCGAATTAATGTTCCAGTTCCTCTCATCCACGATTTCGATGTTACAAATACAAATCCCTTGGGATCCGATACATGCTGATGGACGCGCTTCCCGGCCACACACTTCGAAACACATTTTCGAAGTCAGTACCAGAAGCTCACTGGCAGGCCTTCAACACGCAGCTTGCAGATTACCATTACCAACTCAGCACTCTACGATTTCTCCGCATCGGTCACCTTACAAACGATATCAATGCCAAGGAAGAACTCGAGATAACGGTTGCCATTGATGGAAGCTTTGCCACGTCTTTTGAATATTTGTATGCATTCTGTAAAGCCCGAACAGAGCAAATCAAAGCCTGCTCACCCAATAACAAAGACCTCGAAACGGCAGCATGGATCCTTGAGCTTTTTGTCCCGGAGATGATCAAAGAAGCGTATTTACACGGCCCGTTTCCACTCTGCCACCAAGATATGCATTACGAGAATGTCCTTGTCGACGGCAATTTCAATATCGCAGGTATCATTGATTGGAGCGATATATAGGCCATGCCACTAGAATGCATTTTCGTCTCTTCCAAATTCGCTACAGCTCCCGGCCTCGACGACGAGGACAACAACCCAGTGTGGCGAACGCTTTTTGCCGAGAAGTTCAGAGAGAGGGAAGTGGCTGCGAGATCTGACGAAGATACAAGTCCTCTACTGGCTGATATAATTGATTCGCCAATTTGTGAAATTACGTACAGAAGTATGACTGGCGTAAATCCGATGCGTGCTCTTTATGGTGCGAGGATGGTATTGAGGGAGGTTTTTGCAGAAGAAGGATTGTGGGAGAGGTTTGTGGAGTTCTATAATGATCCAATCTTGCCTCTCAGTAAGCGAAAAATAACATGAGTGCATTCTCTGGTTCGAGCTAGAAGTGGATGAACTGTCGGTCACAAAAGAGTCAAGTGACTCCAGTAGCGTTGTGTCCTCCGCTTAAAAAGGGGGTATGCTATTTAGGGGTAAAGTAAGCGAACTCGAGGCACAACAATAATATAACAAAAACTGCCTACATCAATACAAACGCTTGAAACTCTCAATCGAGTCTATTGATTCGTAACTAGTACTAGGAAAGCTGTTTGTGACCTTTTCTTTTCTGCAGCTATGCATTTAGACATTTAGGGAGAGTTATACATCTTCTCGTATCTTGTGCATGCACAAATGCGCACAGATCACAAGACCACCAGTGCTTTCTATTTCCTCTTCGTATTTCGCGCTTATCAAACTTGAAACAACTCATTAGAAAGCATAACGCTAAGTGCATAGTGGAGCTTTGAGTTCAAGTGAGCTCATATATCTCATACCCAAGTGCTCACCCTAACGGGGAGCGACCGCTCACTCGTCCAATGTTTGCTCTCTCGACCTTCAAGTCGTGGGGGACGCGGGAGATTTGCCTTACAATTCTCCGCAGGTTCGGAAGATCAATTTCTTTCCCCTCTGCTTGAAACTCACAGCGAGATTTTATGGCTTGGAGCTGACATCGAAAGATTTAAGAATCGAATGTAAATAGGTAGGATTCTCATCAGTTTTCTACTCTCCCCACCACTCAACTTTGCGAGTATTTTTTTTTTTATTCTGCCTTTAGGCCATCACACTCCTTTCACAGCTGTCGCTGTTGCCATTCATTTTAAAAAATGCGTTCTTCATTTCTCTCAATTTTTGCTAGCAGCTTGGTCTGCGTGTTGGGTGATCCAGTTATCAGCAGTTTTCCAAATTCTCTCGCACTGAGCGCGAGTTTCGATCCCATTAAGGCCGCATATTGGACCGGTCTTCCTCATCATCGACGAACTCCCTTTTCTGTACGTTTCTCTTTCATGATCAAACCTTCATTATGAATGTGCACTGACTTTGAAACTAGGTCTCCCCAGACGGAAAATCTGCTTATCTAGCATACCTTGATTCCACATATTCAACCGTTCATGTCCAACAAGTTGACGTATCTACATTTGAAGCCGTCGGAACTTCATACTCTACAACCGGATATGAAGCAGGAGGTCTTGTTGCCCAAAATGATGGCTTTGCATTGATGGCGACTGTCAATGCGACCGGTTCCACAGACCTTCCACCGGATTCTACTCCTATTCTGTCAGTGATCAGAGTAGCTAACGGGACTGAGGCCTGGAGAACACCTTTAAATGGGCCTGGTGTTCACACAACTGAGGTGGGTACTCTAAAAACATTGATTCCCATTAACGCAGCTGAACGTTTCTAGTTGACTGATACGCCTGATGCCAATGGCGACCTCGTTTACTCTGAAGCCTCTGGTCTCTATGCCGCCTATTTCGTCGTCGCAGGTAAGGCTTTCCCGTCCTGCAAGTGATTATGATGTATCTAACCTTTCCAGCTTACTCCGGCGACGCTTCCGGTCACTATGGTGACTCCATTCAATACGTAAATGACGCCGGTGTTCTCCAAGACATTACCTCTGCGAGTGTATTCGGGTGCTCCCACAACACAGGCATCGGTCTTGAGGCTGCAGATGAACCACCGTTTGCCAGCATCTGTACAGAAGACCATGGCGCTGTCGTAAGAAACTTATTTCTTTGATTTTTCCCCTCAATCCCCCACAGTAAGAGGATGTCTCATCCTCCCGGCTCCCTACCACGAGGGAAAACATGGAGCTAATTAGTTGAAGTGGTTAAATACCGAAACGCAATACATGTCTGGTGTCAAAATAGCCAACGAAAACACCACCAACGGTGTAAGCGGCGAACCTAGTAAGTCATCCCTCCCTTTCCTTGTCAACCAACTAACACCAAGAAAGTGGGCGGCATGTCAGGCTCCTACAGTAACCTGGCTCTCTTCCCCTCCACGACAAACTATATATTCGCATGGCAATCCCGCGGTGCTTTGGATCTATACGCTGATACTTGGTTGGGTTCACCATACACGCAATGCTCACCCCGCTGGCTCAACCATAACGTCGCCATCGTAACTATGAACAGCAAGTCAACCCTCACAGGAACGGAAGCCACGTCCGTTGTCGGCGCAGCCGAAGGAGATACTCAGGTCAATTGGATAACCTACAGTACCACTGAAGACCACCAAAACGTGCACGTTGCAACCCTCAACTCAACCCTCTCACTCGTCACCTGGGAAACCTTAACCTCACCAGATTGCCAACCCGTACCGCTTGGCTGCTCAGGCACCTATGCTGGAACCAGTTTCCAATTTGTGGACAGCGAGGGGAACAAAATTGGTGCTAACACTGTAAATACAGATGTATTTATTAGTGGGGATATGGCAGTTGTTGGGGAGAAGATTTGTTGGCCTTATGTTGATATGACTTGGGATTTGAGTGCTCCGGCTTCGAGTGGGCCTTTACAGCAAAAAATGAGTTTTGCTTGTGCGTCTGCTGATGGAAACTCGAGCTCGGTGGTGACGGCGTCTTCTGATACTTCTGCGGTGACGTCGAGCAGTGCTGTAGTTTCGGGCAGTGCCGTGGCATCAAGCACTTCTATTTCGGAGGTTGCTGCCGCCGCGACGTCTGTCGCGGCAGCCGAGTTCAGCTCTGTGGTTGTGTCGCCTCTAGCTGCTGCCACTTCTTCAAGTTCGCCCTCCTCAGTTCCAACCACAGCATCTTCCATCGCGGGAGCCGAAGTCTCTTCTACCCCCTCCTCCCAACCTTCCAGCTCCACGCAAGCAGCCTTGTCCACAACTGCAGCACCAACCACCTCCCTCACTCCTTCGATATCATCCATTCCCGTCTCGCTCGTCTCCTCAACCCTCCTAGTGACCGACGGCTCCGTCACAATAGCCACTTACCCGAACCCTACCACGCTCTCTACTTTTTTCCTTCCGAGGCCTAGTGCTGGGTTTGGTTTTGGGAGTGGGTTTGGGCAGGGATTCGGTGCTAAGGCGCAAGGTGAGAGTGGTGAAGATGCTTGTGAGGGTTAGGAAGCGGGATTGTGGACTGTGGTTTGTGGTTTGTGGTTTGTGGTTTGTGACGCGTGATGAGTAGTGAGGGTAATTGCTTCTTGTAAATACTCTTTGTTCTTTTCTGGGAGGGAATTTTTCAGCGGATGAGTGTCCATGGGTTGTGTATATATGTTCTGGATACGTCCAATTGAAGGCACCAATTTTGCGCGACACCACTTCTCTCTCCGTTCCGCAGTGAGTATAGTACTTCATCGTAAGTGATTTCTGTAAGCAATGAGGCCTTGACATGCATTGTAAGCTTTTCTTTTACATGTTTCAAGCCAAAGAGCACCAAAAACAAAGGAAGCGTCGACAAGATTACAAAGAACACAAAGCACCTTTCAGTTCAGCACAAAGAATAATGAATAGCCCAAACAAATACATTGCCTTCATTGCCATTGTCTACCCGTTCTGGTTATGCTCCCTGATCCGTTACCAACGGTGAAATCTATAAATACCGGCCCTCTCCCCTTCAATTACAACACCACAACCAACCCGGTACATACACAACAGCACAACACCAAAACCAACGGTGAGTCAACAGGTAAGTCCCTCCATTTTCAAATTATCCACACAAATATACACACACAAAAGCCCACCATGTCTCAAATCGCCACCAAAAGCAAGGCAACAGTCACAAGCACTGGAGTACAAGTGGCAGGTGGACAATCAACGACCAGTCGTCCAAAGCCAACACCGATTTATCCTAAGGGCGAAACGGTTACTCACTTGAGAGGAGGTAAATCGGACTAGTATAATGAGAGAGACGGTGGTAGTGGCTGTGACTGTGGTTGTTTTACTGTTATGTAGATGGATTTTAAATTTCTAACCTCTTCTGAGACTTTGACTTTTTCTAATATTAGGAAAATATCCCTATTCCAAAATAAATCTAAAATTCTCCGTATATAATTTAATATAAGAAAAGAAATTCCACTTCTGTTATACTGTCTCCATAAAATGTGTGAACTCGTGAAAATATCCCGTGGTACTTCGACGAACAAAACAATCGACTCGTATGTTGACTTTTTGTGAATGAAATCGTAGAAATAATTCTTATAGTTGTGCTTTCAACGAATGACTAAATCCTGATCCCATCCGTAAACGCAATGGTACTCTTTCATTCTCGGGAACTACAAAGTCAGGTTCACTTGACTGTTCCTCTAATTTGAGATGAATTTGAGATCCGAAATTGACAACACATCTATATTTAACAACAAAACTTCGTCGGCCGAATTCCTTCGCGGCAGCAAGCGGCCCCACGGCAATATTCGCGTAATCCCACTCCCTTCTCTCAATCTGATGTTGGGGGTACTTAACAGGTTTTGGACCAGCAAGGCAGTAGAGCGAAGGGAGGCGAGGCATTGGCTTTGGAACGGGTGTTGGCGCTACGGAACAAGCTTCAAAATGCTAGAGTGGCGATTTCTTCGGACAGGCTATGTCTTTTATAGACTCCTCGAGCTGAAAAATCGGGTTGAGAAGAACTGAATTTGGAAAATGGGGGAAAGACTCTGAAGTTCACAGTCCTTGCTATAGATTCACTCATAATTAATAAACACCGTCTTTCTGTGAGATATTTTTCCAAAGAGAGGCGAAACCTGGAAGATAAATCATACTCTAGGCACTAGAGCATAGGTGGGCAACTGACGTACCGATTCAAGGGGCTCTATTCACCGTAAAGGTAGCGGATATGAGGCTGTATCTTGATCCTTGATATGAACGGAAAGTGGGTATATTGGACAAAAAATGATTCAATTTGTCAGGAGAAAGATCGGGATCTTGATGAAGAAAAGAGGAAGCTAGGCTTTATGGAGTTTAAACTTTTGTATGGGTCGTAGTGACCACCTATTGCTGCTACCTCGGACCCTCCGCTACGGTATCTCCGCTGGTCAAATTAGCAGTCTTTGATGGATCCTCGTAACCTTATGTGCCAAAATATTCAGTGAAACGAAGATAAGATGCAAAGGCAGTGTTGCTGTCAAGTATTGATGTCTTTTCTCTATTAGGTTATACGTGAAACTGACTCCACAAGTGATGAAACTCCTCAGAAGACGAGATGGAAAAATAGCAATTAACAATCAGCTTCAAGTACCAAAACACAACAGAACAAAAAGTCAATGACATGAAAGTACAACGCGTTCCTGGGAGAAACGCTGATGCAGGTCCGACTTGAACCCCACTCATGACCAAAGCTCGAAAAAACCCCCAAAATGACGGAATACCAATTTGCAAGCCACACTCCACCACCACCAATTACCTCAATTTACATTCAAAACATAACCAAACCCTTCAATCGTTGAAATTTACCTTTCATCAAAGGAAAAAAAGGAATGAAGAATTGCCGAGCAAAGCTTTGTAATAACTTGCTGAAAAGCGGCAGAATCGCCGCATCAAGACACCGCCTCATGTTTCTTAAATGCAGGAAGCGTGCTGCTGCAACAGACAACTCTAACAACGGTGATAGGCAATACGCACTTTAACCCCGCGACGGGTAAGGTTAATTGCGGGGTCCCTGGAGGTACAAAGGACGCTGTGGTCGTCGCTCCAATTGCTTTACCTTTCTTGTTTTGTTATTAATCTTTGTAGTCCAAACTTATATCGCAACTCACAGACAAGAACAGAAGCAGAACCAGTTCTTAACTTCAAGAAAACAGATTCAAAAGCGAAAATGGCAGCACCGGTCCCCAAGTCCCTACAGGAGTCAGTGGAGAACAGTAAGGCGGAGTATGTGCAACTTGGGAAGAGTGGGCTGCGGGTTTCGATTCCAATTTTCGGTGCGATGAGTTTTGGCCACAAGGACTGGATCCCATGGGTTATTGAGGAGGAGGAGGTACATATCTCTCTATCGATTTGGCCATAATATACTGCAAATTGAAACTGACATCGTAGAAATAGGCCTTGCCTCTCCTCAAAGCTGCCTACGATCGAGGCGTGAATACTTGGGATACTGCGAATGTATACAGCAATGGCGTTTCAGAGGAGATTATCGGCAAGGCGCTCAAGAAATACGAGATTCCAAGACAGAAGATTGTTATTTTGACGAAGTGCAATGGTGCTGTGGGCGAGGAACCTGGTGTGAGGAGCATGTTCTATCAGAAGGAAGTGAGGTCTAGCAAGGATTATGTTAATAACTTTGGTATCTCTACCTTCTTATCCATTGCGGGGACTTTTGGCTGATACTTGGAATAGGACTGTCGAGACAAGCAATCTTCAATCAGGTCGAGGCCTCCCTTAAACGTCTCCAACTCGATTACGTCGACCTCCTCCAAATCCATCGTTTCGACAAAGATACACCAATTGAAGAGACCATGGAGGCTTTACATGATCTAGTTAAGAGCGGAAAGGTCAGATATATCGGCGCTTCAAGCATGTGGGCGACTCAATTCGCGCAGATGCAATTTGTCGCCGAAAAAAATGGATGGACAAAGTTCATCAGTATGCAGAATCATTACAATTTGTTATACCGGGAAGAGGAGAGAGAGATGAACAGATTTTGTAGAGAAACTGGAGTGGGATTGATTCCGGTAAGTGCTCTCCTGTCACCCGGCATTTCCTCGTGCTAATGATAATAAGTGGGCACCTATCGCGCGCGGTAATCTCGCACGTCCAATCGAGAATTTTGGAAAGACTACACGCAGCAAGCCAGAGGCAGAGAAAGGGCTCAGTGATGTTGACTACAAGATCATTGCGCGGGTGCAAGAGTTGGCTGAGAAGAAAGACTGGAAGATGAGCCAAGTGGCGTTGACCTGGATCAATAAGAGGATAAGTAGTCCTATTGTTGGCTTCAGCAGCATAGACAGAATCGATGAGGCAATTGGAGTTCGTGGAAAGACCTTGACTGAAGAGGAGGAGAAGTACTTGGAGGAATTATATCAGCCAAAGGCGATTGTGGGTCATTCGTAGGAATGAGGCGGAGAAGGAGCTTTGGCTTATGTTGTAATTCATTGACTGGATGGTAACTAGCTGCTGCAAGATCTGAAATCTTCACTTGGGGAATAGTTTAGCTGTCGAGTATAAAAGAGTCATTCCAATCAATGTTGTGACGAAGATCTAGCTCATTCTCCATTCTTTCATTTTACTTGTAGCTTCTTATTCTGTACGCGAACTTGAAAGTCAATCCGAATTGATGAATGCTTGTGGCTTTCGATACTGTAATTTAGAAGTTGAAAACTCATAGTGACGCAGTGAAATGGAGAGAGTTCAATCTTTCATGATGATAAATATTAGCTGAGCAGTGGAGAACGAAAAACTCCCATTACGCCATTATCACATAAAAGTTAAAACCCTCAATGACGTATCTACAAAATCTCGTGATATCAAAACTCAATGCATCAACAGACTCATCATCAAAAAGGGGCAAGTCGACTCACAAATCAGCTGATCCATGGTTGCAAATGCGTTGCGCGGCACGCCGGAATTAGCAGTAATCAGCATACCCCTCACCTCACACCATTCATCGCGCTGATTGCACGGCACAAAGCAAACCTTATTGTTCCATCCAATAACCCAATCCAGAAACCGCATTCTAGTAAACGCAGCCACTTTTGTACCGTACATGTAATTCTCGCGATCAAGAGCGAATATCGAGGTAATCGATTATCGATGAGATGGATGTTGGTGAGGATGTCTCTTTCTAGTTCAGCCCCCTGACACAATCGCCGTCGCGTATTTAGACCCCGGTTCTTCCCCGCAAGCTGGAGGGCTCAAGTGGGTCCCGATGACGCTAATGGCGGAGCTCGCGTGATGCCGAAAGCAGGAGACTTTGGGCCTCCTAAGCATCGAAAGGAGTCACGAAGAACAAAGCCGGCCTGGACTGGGTATTCCGGTCTTCGGCACCGCATTAACGTAAGCACTCGTATGGCAAAAGGCCGGAAATGCAGCTGTTGTGCAGCTGCTCGTCCAAGCCACGAAGGGAAGGGACTTGGTCTTAGCGGCTTGATTCACTGGTGATTGTACTGCAATGTACTGTCCGAAATGGATTAGTGCGAATCGAGGCGAGCTCCTCGAGGGGCTCACGTGGTTGTGTTGACCCCGCCCTTCAAATGAAACTCGTTGACCTGCTCTCTTCCATCCCTCTCTTGCATCGTACCTGATCCCCAAAGCACACACAAAGCAACCCCATCCCATCACAAAGCAATTCATCAACCTCCCCCAGCCTCAATCTGATAATCTTACGATTCTATTCGTGAGATACCTGGATACTTCTTGACTCTACTTCCAAGTACAAGTCGAGCACCCCCTCATCAACATGTCCGCAGACGCAGCACCCACACCGTTGTCCAAGGTCGACTCTGCCGTGCAAGGCCTTTCATCAAGCCCACCTAAGGATGGAGCCAAGCGAAGAGCAAGCTCGAGTGTACCAGGTGTATACAACATCAACGACTTAGGTAAGTCGATCCTCAGCCGAGTTGGCAGCCATCAACATCCGGCCTTACCGAGCCAATTCCATCAAAAACAACGCTGACAATCCTCGCGGTATAGAAAAGGAAGGAACGGAGATTCAAATCGCGAAGGAGACACAAAAGCTGAACTGGTATGATGACACTTCATGCCCTTAACCCCTCATTACCCCGCTTCAGCTTTGGGCCCTAAATCGAACGAGTTGAAATTCACTGTACCAATACTGATACTGATATCGTTTAGGCGTATCAACAAATCACCGATGGGTCTGGATGAGCCAGAAAAGTCGGCGCTGAAGAAGATGCTCACCACACCACCAGTAAAGAAGATTGACTTACATTTCCCTCTTGGGCTCGAGGTCACTGCACGGAATCTGAAGGGAGTAACAATCAAGGATGCATTAGATGCAATCTACAAGCAATACCGAAAGAAGGTATGCTCATCCTTTTCCATCATTACCCCGCTTTCAGCCTCATCTTCATGGAACCTCCACCACCATCCTCCGCCAAGACAAATGCTAACCTGCTTGCGTACACAGGCAGATGATGAACTCGAGAACCCAGTCCTAGCAGGCTTCGAATGGGATAAGGAGGAGTCATGGACCCGATTGATCGTCCACTGCAAGAAGGAAGGTGCCCCACAACCCAAGAAGAAGGGAAAGAAGGGCCAAGAAGGCGAGGAACTTTAAGTTCATCCTTCAAGGACATATGCTCCATAATGTCTCCCTCCTTTGATAGACTAGAGCCATTTCACAACGGTAATTTGCTATGCTGGCTGGCTAGCTCGGAATCGGTAGCAGGTATTCGGACATGGCCCGGCAGGCTTGCTGAGGATTTATTCATTCATAACGGACGGAGCATTCTAGCGGGATTGGCTTTCTTCTTGGCTGGTGTACAGTAACTGGCTCAGATAGCTTTCTTGCTGGAAATCTATTCTCCTCTTCATTTCTTTGCACGCTTGTGACTGTTGATCGGAGTGTTATTGGCAGATTGGCCGGGGTTTGTCTATGAAGATTGGTAGCTTTTCGTCACTTGAGGAGGTGTTGGGCCGATCGTATTGTTGCGATGTATTGTTGTACTGGATTGTGGTGAAGTGGAAGAAGATTTTGCAAACATCGCCGTGTGGGAGAGGGCCCACTTTTCATCCAAAATCCACGAGCCCCGAAGCAGCAAGTCGAGCCGACAAAAACCTCCACCTTTGCATCTCCCCAAGTCCAAGGATAAACAGTGATAACAATGAGGATCTCGAGGATATAACGTAGGTCTTTCTCTCTGTCTCTCTTTCTTGTCACCCGCAGAATCTGCCTTGATTGCTTCATTCCCAATCATCGAATTCATCACTCGGCCAAGCGGACCAATTTCAAGTTCAAATCTTCGAAAATCAAGTCCTACTGATTCTAGGACTTCTTGAACACAGCTCGAGAGAACGGACCAATTCTCTCAACCTTCATGGATGAACGCGCAGCGATACCTGTCACCCTCCCTCATCCCAGTCCAACGACAAGCTACTGGCAAGATCCCCCAGATGCCGAACTCGCAGATTTCCTCAGCAGCGAAACCGTTCCGAATGAAGTGGTTGGTACACTGATAATAGGCAGCGGCATAACGGGTGCGGGTGTGGCATGGAATTTGCTACAGAATGCGGACAAGAAGGAGAGGATAGTGATGCTTGAGGCGCGGCAAGCATGTTCTGGAGCTACAGGTCGAAATGGTATTACTCCCATCAAATTGCAGGCTGCTTTGACAAACGCTTTTGAGAAGAACAGGCGCTAATCGAAACAGGGGGACACACGAAAGCAGCTTCTTACCGCTCATTTCCTTCCAATGTCGAAGCCCTTGGCCTCTCCGGGGCCATGAAGATCGTCCGCCTCGAATACGCAAACATCCGCGCTGTACACGCCTTTGCTGCCGAACACAAGATCGATTGCGAGTCTAGGAGCTGCGATACAGTGGATATCATATACGATCAAGCACAATGGGATGAGTGTGTCTCCGCTATACAACTGATTCAAGAATCTTTCACGGAAGAGGGAGACAGTGAGGGTGTAGCAAGGTATCAATTATGGGGTGCTGAAGAGGCGAAGGAGAAGTTCTTGGTCAAAGGAAAGGGCGTGGAAGGAGAGCCAGTTCTTGGTGCTGTAAGCTATGAAGCTGGGAGTCTCAGCGCGTATAAATTCGTTATTGGCCTTCTCAAGCTCTGCCTGAAAGCTACCTTAGAATTTTTCACCAATACCCCGGCTACTAAGCTCACAAAAGGAGACGGTGGAATATGGGACGTGGAGACGCCCAGAGGTGTTGTGAGAGCGAGAAGAGTAGTGCTTGCTACGAATGGCTATACGGGTTTCATCTCCAATAAATTCCAAGGCTCGATTGTGCCTTTGAGAGGACAAATCACTGCTCATAGACCTAGTTCCAATATGCCGAAGAGCGGTCTGGAAACAACATATTCATTTATCTACAGCAATGGCTACGAATACATGATTCCTCGACCTCAGACATCCCCATTCGCAGGCGATATCATCATAGGCGGCGGCTTAGTCAAAGCTTCTAATGAGGGAGTGAGTGAATTCGGCACCACTGACGATTCATCTCTCAACACCGAGATCTCTTCGTACCTAAGGAAGACGACAACCTCATATTTCGGAGAAAGTTGGGGAGATGATGATAAGGAGGGGAGGATTAGGAGGGAGTGGACTGGTATCATGGGGTATAGTGCCGATGGGTTCCCATTTGTGGGTCAGGTTCCTGGGATAGGGAACGAGAATTTGTGGATTGCGGCCAGTTTTCAGGGACATGGGATGGTGCTTTGTTGGATGTGTACGAGGGCTTTGGTTCAGATGATGGGTGATGGGAATGGGAGTGATGAAAAAGAAGTCTTAGAAAAATGGTTCCCGAATGTCTTCGGAGTGAGTGAGGAGAGGATGAAGAAGAGGTTTATGGGGAGGCTGCATACAAAGCCTAGTTCCATGGAAGTTGAGAATAGGGTTTCTTCTTGAGCTGGCGCAGTTGGGGGATGATAGGGAGGTAAGGAAAGACACCAACCAAATATTGGTAATGAGCTCATTGGTATTTTATACTCCTGAGCACTTACGCAGAGTGCGCTTTTCTATTCACGACGAGCTCTTCAGATATTCGTCTCAGGTTTAAGAGCGGTTTTGCCTCGACTTTTGAAAAAGCAAAAATACGATTGAATTTACAAATTTGATGGCCTTGGCGTGTTTCGAGTGAACCAGGAATAAGAGATCAGGAGAGTGAACATTCAAAGTGAAACTCGCACCAGAGGATATGAATCCGTGACTATGGACTTGGAATCTAGAACCGACAAAATGTCATCTCAATGGTAATCCCCAGGTTTCAATTGGCTCAGAACGGATGCGTCACTTACCGCATTCAGCAAGACAAAGCAAGGCGAATTTTCGGGAGGACGCTAAATTAACTTTATTTTTCATATTAGCCAATAAGATCAAGGGGAATTCAAATCAAATCGACCCACTGCAAGGCTGAAGCATGATCGGCATACGTCACTCCGTAACATACGGCGCAGTACATAAAGCGCCTCTTCCCCTCTTCATACAGTTTACCTCTTCCAACAACAACACTTGCAAATACATCTCGCAATTTCCCTCCACGTCCATCATACACTTTCTCACAACACAATCAACCTTTACCAAACTCAAAATGGTTGCTCCATCAACCTGCTGCGGCAAGAATGGCCAAGAAGCCTGTGTCTGGTATGAAACCTAGAACTTTGAACCTCCCAAATACTCCATCAATCATAACAGCTAATATATTCAAACAGTGCTAGCCAAGCCAAGTGTTCTTGCGGCGAGAAGTCAGCTCTTCACTGCACCTGCGGAAAGGCTGCCACCGAAAATGCAGTAACTGGTGCTCGTTGCTCATGCCGTACGTCCTATGATACCCGAACTTCATGGCCTTCCAATAATTACGGATGCTAATGGATTACTTTAGGTGCTCGCCCAGCTGGCAGCTGCAACTGCGAGAGATCTGCTACTGAAAACACTACTCCATCTGGTGATCTCTGCTCGTGTGGTGCTCGCCCGGCTAGTGAGTTCACTCCTTCAAGTTAAACTCAGTATTCTGAAACACGTACTGACTCATTAATAGCTGCATGCACATGCGAGAAGGCAACAGACGGTGGACTCCTCCCAACCGAAACCGACTTCACCAACGCCTAAATATACTCTCTTTGCTTTCCCACCCACGTCGTTATGATCTGGGCTGTACAATATGAATTGGCGGAGTTTACGGGGCATAGACTTGGAGTATTTGAATTTATTGCGACAAATCGTATGCGACATCGATGTCCTAGCATGCATCAGTCACCACTATGAACAGTTCATCTTTTTCATCGTGGTGATGCATCTCACGATTCTCATTCCTTGGTCGATACGATGGTACATACCATTTTTCTTACCGGCGTTACGTGTTTTCTTGAGAGAACTGCACATAAACCTTCATGTGTCGGATGTCAAGGATCCTGGTGGGAAATACTGGGATTTCTTTATGGATCCTCTGGGTTGGCTACGGAATTGCTTTAGACCGACTCGGAAGGAGGTAAAAATCAAGAAGCCTAGCGGGTCAGACAGGAGGCAACGACAGTTGCAGTCTCTGCGGTTTGGTGGAGGGAACTCTATCGTAGAGCGCGATTATATGAGTTTGTGAATAGCATCTCATTCAGCCTTCTATTTGCTATTCTTGCTTGCGACGTTGAACAATGATACGTGACCGTAATATCCTCCCATTCAAAATATTTATTTTGGTATTATCCCTTAGGTCTTGATGTTCACTCGCTTGTATTTATTTACGCTTCACTCGATGAGAAATACAATTAAACCAAGTCAAAAATCTCATTCATATTCCTGACTAAATCAGGAAGCAAGTTCCTGAAGAAGTATTTTCAGCCAAATGGCAAGAACAATCGTGAAAACAATTCCGAAATCCTTCCCAGAAAATAACACTACGTCCAAAAATTCCGATGCCTCAAAAGCTCAACAAAGATATCGCGGACTCCGGCTCGGAGTTCTGTTCAAACACCCTGGCTACCCGGTACGAGCGTACCCGACAATCCGCGGACACGGACTGTCAGATTCGGATCACTAAATGTCCGAACCCCGCCTACCTTACTAGGGAAGCTCTAGACCTCTAACTATATTACCCCTCAACAGCACCATCTCTCCCACTTCCAAGCTTCACTACACTTCTCAAACACAAACGCATCAATCAATTCCACCACCCTGTCAACCTTCACCAAATCAATTAATCAACTATAAAGCCCTTCAACAAACAGACAACAAAGCAAAAATGGCCTCCTCCCTCCCACCACTCTCCATCCGCCTCACCCAAGTCCTAGGCCTAACAACGACATCGATCCTCGTTGGCACCTCCCTCGAGATGTCTTATCTCTTCGTCCCGAGAATTTTGCAGTCACCTCCCGATTTATTGTTACGCCAGTGGGCCAGAATGTACCACCTTATGAAGAAGGTTGCGCCGAGTATGGCTAGTGTTGCTGGGCTTGCTTGTAAGTCCCCTTTTCTGATTTTCTTGTCGTATCCTTGGGGGGCTTGTAATTTGAGAGAAAGAGGAGTAAATGGAAATAAAATAGAGACAAATGGCTAATTGAACGATCTGATTAATAGGGCTCTACCTCGCATACCGCACTCCGGCAAAAGCTTCGCAATACATCGCTGCTGGCGTTCTGAACTTAGCGATCATGCCATATACGGTTATATTCATGTTAGGGACGAACAGCAAGCTGTTGGCGCTGGAAAAGAGACAAAATTTGGGTACTTTGGAATTGGGCGAAGATGGTGCGATTAGTGGGGCAGGTGCACTTGGAACCCAGGGAGAGGTGGGAGTGAAGAGTGAGACGGTGCATAGTTTGGTGGATTGGTGGGGGGTTTTGAATATGGGGAGGAGTGCGCTGGCGCTTGCGAGTGCAGCGTTGGGGACTTGGATGGTTGTTAATTGATTTGGTTGGTAGGTGAAAAGGGTACAGTGAAGAAAAAGGGTAGGGTTTCTGTATATCAAGAAGGCGTTGGGATGTTATGACCTATCTATCTTTAGTGTAAATGGAATAGGTTCAAATTATAAGCTCTATACAAATCATTATGAGCATGGGAATATGAGAAATCAACAAATATTTAGTTACTTGCCTGAGTTTTCTATCGTCCTTCTAATTCAAATGGCTAGGAACATGTCCTAGCAGCAGTGAATTGCGAATTTGCGGGCATCGATCTCGGTAACAAGCGACATAGAGAGATATAAGAATAAATAGAGGCCAGCTCCTCAAATAACCGATATGTACAACGAAGCAGTGCACAAGTATTATGAGAGTCTTTGAGAGGTATAACAACGGATGCCCCGCTTGAAGATTGTTACATCAAGCAGCATATCTCCAGAGAGAATCAATATTTTTGCTTGCGTGTAATTACTAGAAGGAAGTACGAACGAACAAGATACTCACGGTTTTCAGAGACTTACGTTATCGAAACATAAAGTTGGTCGCTGAAACGTGAACGAACGGCAAGTATGACAGCAAGGAGGTGTCTTATAAATAAAATTATTACTCTAGCAAACAATCGAGAAGCGCTAGCATATATCTATTCTGCGGCATGTAACAAAACTCGGGAGGTTTTATTTGTTGTATGGAGAGATATTCACTTCAACGGCTCTCGCAACGTCGCATCATTATGCTCACATAAAAATCCAACGCTAAGTTGTAAGCGAGACACGCTAATATAGAGGGCATCTGCGATGTGCAACAAAACCCTCTAGTTTCCGCTTGTTGTATGAAGTGATATGCACTTGAACGGCCGCGAAATCTCGGCATCCGTAACGTCACTCCCTTATCTAGGTATAAAAGCCCGACGCTAGCAGGCAAGCGAGAGACGCTAATTTATATATAAAAAAGTCGGAAGCGCAACAAAAATCTCGAGTTTTTGCTTGTTGTACGAAGAAATATTCACTTCAACTGCCTCGAAATCTCGGCATTCGTAGCATCACAGACTCTGCTGGTCGGAGAAGATCGATGATAGCTTGTTGAACTTCTCACAGAGGAGTCATGATTTGAAGGAAGAATTTGAAGAGTTTCAATTGGGTATGGGGTAAGTGATATTTTCTGGAATACACTTGCAAGGAAGCACTGAAGCAGTGATGAAGTACCTTTTGTGTTCAGACATGAAATCATCGGATGAAAGAGCGAATCAGGTAATTGTAGTTTCAATATCCCAGTTACTGTGAGTGCTTTTGCGCCTTTGATCAGGAAAATCGATAGTTCCTACTGGCCAGAGACAGTCGGCATACAGATGCAGTGCAGGGAGAGGAGTGTTGCGAAATGTAGTAATCGATTAAGTGCACTTTGATCGCTAATGTCTGCATTAGTAGCATTTGTGTAGTTTCAACATTATGTATTATTTTTTACCTTTAAACTATCTTGCCTTTGCTACTTTGGTTAAACAAGGCGCGCTTACTAAATGAGTTTTTAAAGAATTCTTCCAAGCATATCCAACTAACCCCTAAACTACGTCTCTTTCACCTCCTCCTTCTCCCCCCTCCTAAACAACCCCTTAACCCACCCAACCCC
>JAAMPI010000503.1:0-34475 GCA_013054445.1 Cudoniella acicularis
AGTAGACGAGTATATAGAGAAATATACCTTTATATCCACGCTCTAAGCGCCTTTAGTAGCAGACCGGTTCTGCTTGCTAAAAGGGATCTACCTGCCCTTAACAAACCAAAACAAGCGCTAGCTGTTGAAAAGTGCCACGAGACGGCGAGCAGACAGCTAAACTCTACCGCTCCGACCTTACCTAAATCTACTAACAGGATCTACTTTAAACTTCTCTCGCCGTTTACTAATATGTTCTGCTTTTTTACGGATAATGTTAGGAAATTCAGACCTATCGTCCGACGTTTGGCTCTCTGGCTAGACTTAGGTCAGCCTTCGACTCTACCCAAGTCTACCCGCCTAAAGGTCTTAATCGTAACTAAGCGAGGAGAGGGTCTAGGCGATGACGAGTTAGACTTAAGGGACTTTAAGCGGATGTTAAGTGAAGAGACGACGATAGACGTTTCAGAACAGTTCTTAGACATCCGGCTCCTAAGCCTGACAGCCCGTAAGAATAATCTCTTAAACAAAGCGCGTTACCGCGAGTTGTTCGAACACCTACTAAATTTTTCAGACCAAGTACGGGAAGCCAGATTTAACACGCAGACGCTCTTCTCCGCCTACCACTTTATCGCCTTCTTCGACTACGCTTTAGATCACGTGGCGGAAACTTTAGTAGAGCCTTTTAATTTTATAGCTACGTCTCGAATCGAAAACCCGGTAATAAGCAATTTACGGGATTATTTAGTAGACTTTCTTTAGGACGTTAAAACTTCCTAAAAGTTATTAGAGTTTGCTATCCTAGTTATTACCTCTACCTTGTTATTAGATAGCTATCTACTAGACATATATTATAGGTTAATCATTATGTTTAAATATTAGCTGATTTGTTTCTAGTCTTTAATCTTTTAGAAGTCTTCCGTATACTCTATAAAGAGGCATGCTATCAGGTCTGTCAATCAGGCGTCCTCGCCTAGCCGGGGATCCTGCTATCTAGATTTGTCAGGTTACTTAAGGGTGAGTTTATAAAGCAAGTAGGTGCCTTTTCTAGGCTCGCCAACCTATCTAGTACTATATAGCACCAAGAAAAACTCTCCGGATTTTAGCGGGACTGGCTCACTATTTATTTACACACGACATGTTTGGTATGCTTAAGAGGAAGACCTTAATACCGTCTGCCGTATAGACATATCATATATGACAACTATACCCGAAAATTTAGGGCGAAGACTAACATATGGAATTTCGACGTCCCTTACTACTTCTTCTATAGAATAGAGACGTTAGGGATTAATATAAAGGTCAAGCCGCCTATCGCTATCGCCCGACTCTTAAGCATTGATAGAGGTGGCGTAAGGGGGATTATCCCCTTGGTTTTTCTTTAAGCCTTAGAGGAGAGGATAAGATTACTATATCTAGTTCAGGGGAATTTCTATTTTATATTTAGTATAAGTTCTAGTTAGTAGAGCTATACAAAATGTTGCTCCTATCCTATACTGATTCCGTTTATAGGGGGGATTATTACCCTCGCTTTAGGTCGTAAAGGATTATCGGTAGAAGACTATATAAACTTTTATAAACGATTGGCTAAACAAGCCTTCGAATTACGCTTCTCCTTATATCTTCGAGTAATATTGATATCTTTATTTACTGACGGCATCTACTCGGCTTATAACTTAGAGGCAATCTTATAAGAGGTCTTTGGTAGTGATAAGAGCATTCTCGAATACTCAAGTATAACAGCTATAGGGGCTCGGATAGGGGTAGTCGCCTCTACGATAAAGCCGGAGCTATTCCTTTTCACGAATTATAATAGGCTAGGGGATCGAAAATATAAGAACCGTGAGAAGTACGGAGTTCTGCTAGGCGATACACTCGTATAGGAAATATAAGACGCTCTAATACCGTATTACCTTAGCTAATTCGAGATAGTATAAGATCTATATCTATAGCACCGGGGTAAGGTAGAGCCGCTCTAGCCTATAGTGCTATTACTAACGTCTGAAGGATCTTTACCCTAAAGAAGATTGAGGGCCTTAGAAAGTTTTAAGATAGAGGCCTGACCTATAATAATCTAATTAAGCTTAGTTTATAAGAAATTAAAGCCCTATTCTCCGACGACCCTTCTGCGAAAAGATCTACCTTAAAGGTGTCCTTAGGTACGGGCAAGGCCTTAGACTATGATCTATAGATATATAGCTCGAGTTCTTGGTAGAGAGATCTATAGTTCTTTCGACTTTGTCGAGCACTCTAGTCATCTGTTGATAGCCAGGAAGACAGCGATAGCTTTTATAGAAAGGAACTTGATGGCCTTAAGGAAGACCTAAAGGTTAGGAGAAAGAGAAGGCGGGGAGAGTATTTCCGATTTAACGTAGAATTTAACGGCCGGGAGCCTAGGCTAGACGACCTAAATAAGATACCAGGAATAAAGATCCTAGCGCGAGAGGTAATGCTTCACTCGAAGCAATTAGACCGGCTCGCGTATTATATCATTACGGAGCTTTTTGTTTTCGAGTTAGACCCGGAGACTATTCCGAGAAGGGAGAATAGTCGATATTCCTATACTGGTTATATTCTATGTTGCCATCGAGCTGGCACTCCTGCCTTTAAAGTATTATTGTCGCGATTGATAAGGTCGTCGGCGAAATTTCTCCTGAGGGGTCGAACTCTTTCTGGCTCTATTCGAGATCGCTTATCCCTTATAAGAGACGGGAACTTTAGGAAAAGAGTGTATTTTGATGTTGCTAGTAAGCAGGATTTGGTCTCGCTCTATCTTCGGGAAGGAAGCTCGGAATCGTATAATATAAGCGGTTCTCTATTTTCGGTCGCCTGGCTGATAGGAGCACAAGAGTTAAGACGACCCTTTAGTAGACGGGATAGCGTAAAAAGAAAGCGCAAGGAAAATGAGAAGGGATTACCGAAGAAACGTCCGCGGATATTAACATATTAAAGTAGTTTTATTTGTATCTATACTAATACGCTTATAAAATCATCTTCTAAATCAGACCCGGGGATGATAGGCTTCGTCATATAAACATCGAGACCTTTACCTAAAGGTAGGCGGTTATTCGGTCTTGAAGAGGAGGATCGCGTGGTGGCCTAGATAGAAGTAGATAAAGTGTTTAGCCTCGTGTATAACAAAGGAGCCGAAGTTTCGTCTAACGATATAGTGCCAGCTAGGACCTTTCCGCTTATCGAACTACAAAACTGTTAGATACTATATATAGTAAGTAGAATATATTCGTATATTCTTCTTAATATATTATATAATATCCTATAGGGAAGGTTAGCTAGCGGAGAAGAGGACAACTGGCAATGCTAGTAGAGAAATAAAACTCACCTTCTCTATACTAAATTTTAACATGCCTTCTTTTACTATAATAGAGAAATCAGATCTAGATTGATTATAGGGTAAAAAGGACAGGGGAAGGGTTAAACATACTAACATCAACAGCCTCTTGCTATATATCCTTAGTCTATGAATATTGTTAGTTATATCTTCCTATAACCCTAGATCTTATAGTAAGAGGAGAAATATCGTACTATGTCCGTAGATTTGATCTGAGCTATATAACGTGTTAGTTAGCTGATACAAACATATTAAGCGTATAACGTCTGTCCCTACGTCACGAGACGCACCCTATAACGAGACATATCCTAGGTACTTTAAGTTTAAACGACTATAAATATGTCTATATAAAAATCTTTTATTTAAAATTTATTATAGTATATCATATACTTCCTATATACACTCCTCGTCTATTACTTTCGAAAAATATTATTATGTCGTCGCTAGCCACTCAAATCAATAGAGAGCCTCGTTTTATACTATAACAGGGCCTTCGACATAAGGCACCACTATTACGCTTCTTCGACCTTCTATATATATAAAACGAATAGGTATGGTATATATATAGTGTTATAAGGCTAAAAAAGTAGTGCTATAATTGTGGCGACTAAGACGTACTATTTTATATAACGTTACCATATATACTAGTACCTCCTCTAATTAAGCGAGCAAGAACCCTAGTAATCTACGTCGGGGTTATCGTAATCTTAGTAGAATTTATTGGCTACTAAATTATAGATATAAGGCGTGTGGCTGACTAGGGGTAGATCTGGCCGGAAATTCCCGTTTCCCGATATCTTCCGACTAGCCAAGATTGGCCGACAGCTATCCTCACTTCTAGCTTATTATATATTGTTTCGATTCTAGCTTATCTCTGTTACTTGCTTCGAGCTCCACATACTTCGTGATCTAGAAGAGACGACGGACGACGAACGACGTCGATACTAGGCCCTAGCCTCTAAGGGAATTCTTACTCTTATAAGATCGCTAACGAGTTCGAAGATGACCTCGATGATGACAGCAGGAGTGCCCAAAGGAGTACGATATCATCACGTCAGACCGTAATAACCTAGCCAAGACGGTAATAGCATTACAGACGGTGGTAACGATAAGGAGTATAGCGGCAGAGCTTTAATAGTAGCGGCGATATTTCCTATAATCTATAACGAAGACATAATAGAGATGGCGTAAAGGAGATAGCGCAAAGGAGATAGCGTAAAGGAGATGGCGTAAAGGAGACGATATAAAGGAAGTGGCACGATAATAGCGAGTATAATAATAGCAGGTATACCGGCTATCACGACTATTCGTAATACTTATCACGGACTAAGCGCGGTAGAGGAAAGTTAAAAATTAGATATAACCTCTTATGTCTAAGTTCGACGAAGATTAAACATTAAAACTAAGTTGCTATCTAGCGACTAAATCTTAAAGCTAGCCTAAGCTAGCCTTATAGTCAACAACTCTCTATCGTATATACAAATAGCACTTTTGGCCTCTACTACTATATCTTCGCTGTTAGGGCTCTCTATAGTTCTGGCACAATTTTATCTTCCGCAATCGATGATCTCGACGATAAGGCTCTGGCTAGCGATGCCGCCTTTCTAGTCCGCGCGATTTTAGTAATTGCCTCTAGCTCTAGCTCTAGTCTTTCTGCCACTACCAACGCCTCCACCTCTAGCACGGCACTTTTACGCTTCCGACCACGTTTACCCTTACCTTTAGCTTCTTTAGCAGCGTCCGATTTAGCACGCTTCACCCGTACTTCCTCGAGGTCTTTATAGCTCATGACCTTCGCCTTGCCTAGCACTAACGACTTAGTCGCTCGTCGAACTTTAGCTTTATTATTGATTGTGGTCAGAAATTAAATTCGGTCCTCTTAGAGGATGCCTAGAGCAGAAGATTTTTAGAACGCTTTAGTATACTTCTGTAAGTGCCTTGCTAGATTCTGTTTGCTCGTCTCGTCAAGCGTATAAGCATCCCGTTAGATGATCAGGTTCCGCAGTAATATAAATGTCTCTATTGACACTAGTGTCATAGGAGTTTACGGTTCTATATCCTGCCGACAAGACCCTACCTTAACCTTATCGGCTCTTAGAATCGCTGGTTCAGCTAGGGGGGCGGGCATACTTCTAAGCACCCTATCTGGATTGAATAGAAACAAACCATATGCTACGAAGCCGGCCTTAATATTCTTTAGCGTAAACGCTATTTTTCTTGCCGGGCTATATAGAGAGGTGAAGTGCTCTTTACTAATAGTATTTACACCTCCTTACTCAAGTCGATCAACCTGGTCGCGGTACGCTGTCTTTAGTAGAGCAAATGATACTATATCACAAGGCTAGAGCTTGTAGGAAGTATGAGAAGGGAGACGACATAGAAGAATATTGTTCTCGAAACAGAACTCTAGGATTTCGAGGGTTTCGTACGTCCTAAAGCTATTATAGATCAAGATACGTCGTTTCTTGTTAGCTCGTTCTTTGGTTTCGGGATCAAATATGCGCTTGAGCCACTCTAGGCTGATTTTAGAGTCGGTATATCTAGAGTCGGAGTACGTATACTACTATCTAGGAGTAGGAAACGTGGTCTAGTTGCTCCGATAGGTGTTTGCGGGCCAAATTATCATTGGATTTAGATACCTGCTATCGCCACTGATATATTCGATAGCAGTCACGGATATACGCTTGACTCGCGCACCTCTATAGTCTCGCTTATCAAACTTACTTATAAGGACTTTGACAGAGCCTGGCATAGACAGCATTACTCTAGTCTCGTCTATGTTATACACATTCTCGGCCAAGACACCGGGATCCTATAATACTTCTTGAATCACCTTAAACTAGTATACGATCTTCCTATATATATTCTTTTCGTGACGCTTCTAGTCTAACGCCTTGACTCTCCTCGCTAGCAGTATCGGATGGCGTTTCTCTAGAGCCTTTGCCTAGTTTCGACCAGGAGCCTTGAAAGGCCTTTCGGTGGTTGATCGGTGGCGGGTAACACTATAGGCCAGTGAGGGGATAAATTTCATCCGTATCGGAAAGCTAAGATTAGACATTGATAGCAAATACTTAACAAGGACGTCCTCCTCCTACGGAGTGAGGTACTGTTGGCTCTAGGCCTTCTCTTCTATCGAGGGTCGTCCGCGAGCACGATGATAGAGTGTAGAGTGTGGGACTTTGCTATGATCTGTAAGAGCACGGTATGATCTAGGCATGCCAGGAGGCACGCCTTATACCAATACTTTAGTAGCCCTGTCTATATTATTGTCGTAATAGTGGATATAGAAGGAGACGAGAGAGCGCTTCTATAGGCACTAACGTGCTGCCGCCGCGTACCTGCGTATAGAATGTTCGAGAAACATACTAAGTTACTACGCCACACGCGTGACATTCTATATATATGTCCGCTAACCACCCGGAATAAGTATATTCCGATAATAGCCTCTATCACGCTTCATTTTTGCGCCTATTCAACCCGTAAACATTGTGAACTCTACCCTTCTAAACCCCACCCCTTATACGACATCTACTTCGATCTCGAAGGCGTAAACCTCTGCCGTCGAGGGCTCACTTTCATCGTCACCCTTTTGATCGATACGGGTATCCTAACTATACGCGTCTCTGCTACAGACAGTTGGTTGACGGACTAGAATTGGCCTTAGCACTAATAGTTTTTATATAACGTGATTTAGATTTAAATTGTTATAGTTTATATAGTAGACGTCAAAACTAGTATTAGTTCTAAAGAATAATTGATTTTAACTAGCTCTTATCGATAGAAGATACCCGAAGTCTTAGTATACTCTTATAGACCTTACTATAATAACTATCGTGGCCCTTTTTAGATGATTATAAACTTATCCCCTTTATATGCTAGAGAGTATAAATTCTCTAAAGCCCTGTCCCGAAGGCGTAGAGGAATAATATAAGGGCCTACTATATGATAATTGTTACTAGAAGGGCGAAGAATAAAGGCCATATATACTTGCGGGAACAAAAAGACGAGCTTGTCGCCTTCTTGTACTCTAGGAGGGCTTATACCGTAGAATCTAGATACCGAAGTAGTAAAGAAGGACCTCGGTGGCTTAAAAAGTTCCCTTATTAGTTTATTAAGCTACGGCAACTCTTCTAATCTATCCTTACCCCTTAAAATATTTGAATACCGGGTCTCGCCTGTGATAGGGTACTCACTTCCAGCGAGATTATAGAATTGCTTATCGAACTCCTCCTTAGACATTTCTAATAGGTTAGAATAACCTTCGAGGAGATCTCTCTAGACGAAAGTTAGCCACTTTTCCGAGTCTAAAGTACGACCTACACTTAGAACTTTCCTACGACATAGCTTATCTATCTTATAAAGAATTTGGGTCGTATACCGAAGTTTAAGAAAGATCAAAGAGGGGGGGTTATCTGGCCGAGTCGTGATTTCTAGTAACGAGTGGTCACTAGTCTTCTTATTATAGTCTAAGGATCTTTAAATTTCTCGCCCTTCGGCCTGACTTGCTACAGATAAGCTTTTTATCTGCCGTTCTAAGTATACCCTTATGCTATCACTAGAGGCGAAATATATAGACTCTTTGACTATATTAACCTCGTCGACAAGGAAGCCTCTTACAGTAAGCGCTATATTATCGATCGAGATTAGTTCCCGGTCGACTACGCCTCTAGTAACTATATGTCTGCCGTGTTGTTTTCGAAGCAGCGACGTATAGCCCCTAGGACCTTGATTTTGGTGATATAGCCAGTGCTAGGTAATATCTTTATAGCGGCGTAAGAAAGGACTATTCCGGGAGAAATCCGGTACCTATAATGACATTCCAGGTATTGGTACGTTGAGTGATAAGGACAATAGATATTCTAGGTATATATCGATCACTCCTGGCTCCTTATTTTCTTTACGAAGCATATATACTATCATATCCCGATATACTTCGGCGATCGATTTTCCGTAGTCTACTAGTATATAATGATACACATATGGCTTCGCTATACCAAATACGCCGTAGATCTTATCGCTAAGGTTAGTTACGTCAAAGGCTTTACACTAAGGAAGAATCTTATATAATAGTCTTAGGCGCACCCTGCCTCCGTTCTCTAATACTATTCTACGTAGGGTAATAAGTGTGGCTAAATTTTCCTTAGCTTCGTCATGATTCTTCTAAACAGTGTATAGCTTATTCTTAAACGTTCTTAAACGTATCAGGTTCCCGTTCGAGTCAACGTCATTCACTATTCGAACGTACTCTAGCTTAGGAGAGTCTTTTAAAAGCTCAGGCAGAACCTAATAGGTTGCTAGGAATTTCCTATACGAGATAACTCGTGAGCCGTATAGTATCTAAGGAAGAGTCTTTCTAAGGACAAACTCTTAGACAATCCAAGTACGACGGAACCAGGAACGCTTTAACAACCTGCTAAAGCCAATAGCAAACCTACGAGTCCGTATAGTATCTACATTTTCTTCGGAAATTATTTTAAGAATCTCGTCGCTAAGTATCTCGTCGCTAAGCATATCGTCGCTCTTGCGTTCTGCCGAGCCAAGCCATACAATAATGCTTGACGCTTAGTAGTAAATCTTACCTATAAGCGGTATCTGAATATTCTTTTTAGCTATACCCTTTTCTCTAACTTGATTGATATAAATAGCATTAATCTAAAGCTTACGAATAGAAGTCGGCCTGCGAAGCCGCGTAAGAGTATCGTAAAGGTTATATAAGACCTCGAAAGGGCGACCGTTAATCTAGATAGTATGTTTTACTTGCTCTATGTCTTCCTAGCAATATGACAAAGCCTCGTACTATGCCCCGAATAAGTCTAGAATAGTGTTTTTAATTGTATAGAAAAGGTCATCTTCGCCGGGCAATAAAGATAACACTCTGATTTAGTTTCGATCTAACGGCAAATGCTCGTAAGGATCTTCGAGTTTCTAATAATACTTTAGACTAGACGTTTCCGGGTAGGGTTGTGAAGTAACGTATATCTCCGGTGATTTAGAAGCTATAGATTATAGTCTACGAGGGAGATGAACAACTCTAACTCCTGCTTTTTGACACAGAGAGAACAAATCCTGCTAGTAGTTCCGTAGGCTCGATAGGCAGTCGTCGCAAACATGATAGGTCCTCCTATTCGGGCCTGATTCTTGGCCGGGAGCCTCTATCCACTTGCTCTATCTACCGTTATCCTAAGCCATTTTATCGCACGTCTCGTAGGCTATCGGCTTTGGTCTGGCATTTATCTATAACGCCGCTATTGCCGACAGCTACTATAGATTCTACGAAGTTCCGTTATACGGTCGTTTTTAAGTCCCGAATCGTAGTTAAAACTAGTAAGAGAATGCCTCCTACGAACGTGAAGTATAAGGTGGCGACTTTAGAGTAGCGTAAAATCAAACTAGTATAGCTAAACCTGTTAAAAGGCGTCTATTTGCGTCGGTTTATAAGTTAAGAGATTAAGTAGGAGATTAGCCAAATATAAAGAGTATAGTCGAATACGAGGAAGGTCGTCGAGTATATAAGGAGGGTCGTCGAATGTAAGGAGGTTGTCGAATATAGGCAGCCCGCTCTTAGGTCTAACGCAATACCGCTCACCTGCTAAGGAAAAGATCGAGACACGTGCTATAACGCCACAAACATGACCAGGCGTAAAAATAGTGGCTAAGTAAAATATAACAAGCGCGGATTTATATAATATATTTTAACTAGGCGAATATATATTAATAAGCACTAAATCCTAAAACTAATCATACGTCGTTTATACCCCTCTCTTCAAACCGGAGTAACTCCCGGACTTCTTTATTTTGTCTTCGAGTGTTTTTAAAATTTAGAGCTATATTCTTTTATTATAGAAGCTTTGCTTAATTGCCCCGAATCTTGAAGAGACCTTAATGGTCACGATTAAGTAGGGGGTGACAGCCGAAGTTACGATCAGTAGCGTGATTAAAACTATTAATAGTACGATTAACTATAGTCTTTTTCTTATTACTAAGTGGCTATCTTAAGGAGGAACAACTAAAGAAAATAAGGTATTAATAACAACTTTATAGGCCTACTAACAATTTTTTTTAGATTTTAAAACTATAAATCTGTCTCGTGACATAGTGCGTCTCGGTATAGAGGGAGAGACGTTATAAAAAAAAAAGGACGAGTTTATACTCTACCTTAATACATATCCTTTAGCGTTTCTATTAAATAAACCAACTTATCCGACATGTTTATAGCTTCTCGCGACTTAAGGTATTAAACAAACGAGGGTTGTCTACAAACTACGTAGCTAAGATTTCGCTATAGCTTAGGCTAATAAAGAGATTATTTTTTATATCTAAAATCGATGTCAACGTTAACGATATCGATATACATATATATATACACTGATATCGATATTCTAATTGCGTAATCATATCGTCGGTAATTAGAATCCGTATTCTAATTACGTATCTAATCATATCGTTAATTAGAATCCGTATTCTAATTACGTATCTAATTATATCGTCGGTAATTAGAATTCGTATTCTAATTGCGTATTTAATCATATCGTCGGTAATTAGAATTCGTATTATCACATCGCCGGTAATTAGAATACGTATTCTAATTGCGTAGTCTAATCATATCATGTTTTTGAATAAGATAGTACTAAACTTAGATTAAATAGGAGATTGAACTACACGTGATCTTATATAAGCTAGCTGCGATAAAACCCATCACTCTAAAATTCACACGCCATTTCCCTATATCTTTATAGGCTGCTATCGAAGCTATAGCTGCCGTAGCAATTTAAACAAACGCCTTAAAACTCACGACAAGACTAACCTAAAGAGGGGAAATACAAGACAGCGGGCTTGACCGTCTAAAGCCGGAAGGCATCAATAAAGGATAGTGTTAGGAGGAGGAAGGAACCCTATCAAATGTCTACTAACAACGGCCAAGTCGTGTATTGAGTTTCGGTAATAACTAGGGGCTTAAGCGAACCCCTAAGTTAAGGAAATCGAAACATCTGATTTTAATCCTACTAAATTTTTATATAGTATTATAACAAATATAGTAAGGATCAACCGATTTAAGAGATTGATTAAACATTAGGTGCGTTAAGTTTTATCTTATAGTTCTACTAGAGAAAAACGATCCTATAAAGTGTGCTAAAGCTTCCTATATATACTAAGCAACCAAGTAAAGTGTTCTAACTTATAGGCCTTAATTCGGCGACGCTACGGCTACTACCCTTTTAAGTGATAGTCATCGAGACTATAGCCAAAGTGTTGATTCTAGCTCGCGCTGATGTCGTCTAAGTCCTTATTGTTTATATAGACCTTTTCTAGATATTGCTTAAGGTTTGCTATATCCTAGGTAGTATGTCTACGTTAAAGAGCTGTATTGGCTATTTGAGACTTTTGTCGGTATTCTTAAACAAGATGTTAGCGGAGACTGACAATAAGCTCGTCGTTAATTATCTTTTGACGTGTTTTTCTTAGCGAAAGTACTTGCTAGTAGGAGGTGGGGATCGGCTTCGGGACTTTGGTAGTGTCGTTATCGGAGCTCGGTAAAGCTATATTAGAAGATAAAGTCTCTAATATTTCGGGTGCTAATTCCGAGGTCGTTAATGCTTGTATAGACGTATTAGCTGTGTCTTTTTAGTAGAGCATTATAGTGATAAGAGATTGACGCGAAGTCAAGCGTGTATCGGCGCGTTAAAAGGATATTATAGTATCAGAATCCTCTTAATAACCTCCCCCTTCTAAATCCTTCCCTTCTGAATCCTCCTATCCTAAATCCTCCTATCTTAAAGAGTTATCACTGTCATCCCTGATAGTGCTCTCGCCTTTTTCGTTAGTCTTAAGGTGATTTCCCTCTATAGGAGGCTGAATTGTAAGGCGTATTAATGCCGCTCGTCGAGGTTTTTATCTGATGTTAAGTTGCGTAAGCGGAACTGTTATCAGTTAAGTGAGCTAGACCTATATCTTGTTGTTATAGGGGGTCGTATAACCCCCCCCGAAAGCGTATAACATTCGTCGAGCGGTAAAGAGAAAATTACTAATTGTTAGACTTTCC
The DNA here is from genome assembly GCA_013054445.1 of Cudoniella acicularis. NCBI lineage: Eukaryota > Fungi > Ascomycota > Leotiomycetes > Helotiales > Helotiaceae > Cudoniella > Cudoniella acicularis. Next base: position 12,369 of record JAAMPI010000503.1, read on the forward strand.
TCTAAATCAAGATCTAGAAAGGAAGGTTATAGGCTCGCGGAAAGATCCTAGTCAAGAAAACACTAATAAAGCTACGACATATAGTAGGGGCAGAAAGGCTTAGTATATTAGTAACTCCTATTTCTCTATCGGGCTAGCGCTCGCTAGGCGAGAACGGATACGCTACTATAACGCTAGCTATCGAATGTCATGATTTAACACCCGTATAACACTTTATATTTCTTATTTATCACGGCGATATTTCGTAAAATAGAAATTTTAACACGAAAACGCGCTATCGGACTTTAATAACCGATAAGAGCAAGTCGTGGTATTTAATTTAATTTGAATAACAGGCGAGAAGGAATTCTAACGGCTGACCTAAGTCAATAATCGAGAAACGTTAGTATATGAAACGCTAGATCAGACTAGTCCTAGTAGGGAATAGATATTACTAATATACTCGCGGGGGACTGAGTACGCTACTGGCTAATGCTCACCGTAATTCTTATAGGGTTGGCCGGGCGTGTCTAGTGTTGGTAGCGTTGTTAGAGGAGGTCATGTTTCTGGTGGCATTCCCGAGAGAAGGTTTAGTGATACGCATACCCTAAAAAAGCTTTCGCATTGATTGACTAAGGTTAGGTCATATGGAGTTGCCGACCCGGACTCCCCTCCTATCGACTCCCACCGACTCTACCGACTCCTACTGACTCCCGACTCCTGACTCTTATCGACTTCTACCGACTCCCCTCGACTCCCCTTCGAAATGCCTCTCGCTCCGTATACCTCTAGGCATTATCTTTAAGATATTAGAAAATCACGCGACCGACTTTCTAAAAATAAAATTAATAAACTATTCTTTCTAAATTTAAAGGACGAAAAAGCGCTTCGTAAAGTAAACGAAATCGTCTCTATAGTAGGGAATACTGTCTATAATCGGGCTAGGAATTTTTATATTAACATTTATATTAACTTTAGACTTGATACTTACTTGCTATACGGGATAGCGGGAAAGGGGGTTCGGGTTGGCCTGATAATAGAGGATTTACTCTCCCCTATATTAAAAGTTCTCGTTAAATTGCTAGTGACCCTCGTAAGATACGAATCCCTCGCTTTATTTCCAAATTTACTATAAAACCTAGGCTTAGCGACTAAAAAGGTTCTTTAAGCAATTAATATTCGACGAGCGTCGACAAATCCTGTCTAAGTTTTCTAAAGCCTCTACCCGACATAGGCCGCCGTTTACCTTCTAGAAGATATATACTTTTTGTCCGACGTTAGTGATATTACGAGAAATTTATAGGAAGATGTTAGGGGCCTTCTACGGATTCTAGAGCCTTCGGAATGCTTTGTCTTAAGACTACCCTAACTTGAAGAGTTATAGGCGGAGCTCTTTCTTATAGCCAAAACCGGAGAATACGATATATATAACAGTAGGGAACTAGTCTCTTATATAGATAAAACCTTATACGCGAAAGCAATACTCTATACTCGGCTAGGTTCGAAGTAAGAGAACGAAATTCAAATTATAAATATATAGAATCATAATTTAAAGCTAAGAATACGGTTTCTAGTTAGATTAAGTAAAGGGCTACTAGTAGATAGTTTCCCGCTTTACGGAAATATCACTACCCCTAGTTCTTTTATAGATCTTTATTATAGTAACGTGCTTAGTTGTTCCTATGATAGTATATAACTAATTCTATAGATTTTGGCCAAGCCTAACTTGTTTTCTACTTTGGTACTAAGGCCTGGCTTCTCTTCCCGGGGATCGATAAAAATATAAGCCCTCTGATTTTTTTTATTTGTTTATATTAGACTTATAAACTCCTAGGTAAAACTTTACGTCGAACATAGTATTTATAGTAACGTACTAGCCCGATGTTTAACAAAAGAGGAGAAACATCTATAAGGAGGAATTTTAATATAGCAAACCGATAATGTAGTATATATGTCGCCTAGAACTCTCTATAGTGTCACTACTCAGGAAGGAGCTATTTTCGTTAGGGGTAAGGGTTCGGTACTCGAGTATATAGAAGTGATACCTCGGTTTATCGCGGCGTAGCTTAACGTTTTTAAGACAAGCTAGGAACCTCTTAAACAGGATATCTAAAAATATACCGAATTAGTCGGCTAGATACTTCGACTTCGACGCGCGGACTCTACTTTCTTAGCAATTAAAGGGTGGTTATAGATATATCCGGTTCTACTAGAAACGATATAGCGTTTGCGACTAGAAGAGCGGGTGATGTTGAGTACCTGGGTACGGGATTTAAGGAGCCATTAGCTCTTATAGGTTAGAAATATATCTTATATACGCGTATGCCCTTACTAGCCTGACGGATTTGATAGGGGGGTAGGCGGTCATTTTAAAGAAGAGTATCTGTTAGCTCTCTTAGAGTAGGTGCTAGCTAAAGAAGACCTCCCGGTGACGAAAACTTAGAAGAAAAGGAAACGGACAAATAAGTTGATAGGGTAAATTTTTCTTAGGCCTATAGTCTTAAGCTAGGGGGGGAAAAGTCAAAAAACGGAGAAAATTGTTACGTCCTAATCCTTTTAGCTAAAATAAAGCGTCTCTATGTTTTCGTAGTAATAAAAAAAAACCCCCGCTAAGAGGTTTATCTGCTTAAAAATTTAAGCTTTTAGACCCTCCGCCTTCTCCGCCTTCTCCGCTTTAATAGTATATCGACTATGATCGAGTCTCTAATTTCCTTAGTCTTAGTAACATCGGAGGTATCTATATCTATAGGCTATATACCCTCTTTCTCTATAACATGTGTCCTCGAAGTAGTGGTAGAGGTCTGCTCCTGGTCAATCTTAGCTCCGCCTTTCTCTCTCTATAAATTTAGTGATATAGAATGTTCGGAGTGCCCGATTCTATACTCGACGTTTTGTGATAAGGGTTCGACGCCCCGTGTCTCGGTCTTGGTAACAAGGCTTTACGGGCTAGATACTAGCTCCCCTTCTACTAGATTTTTAAGAATAAATCTAAGAAATCGTTAGTTTATATACTATAAAAATCATAAAGCTTACTCTGTGTTATAACTATAATCTAGCGTATAAAACCTGTACCGCGTATATAGGTATTCGCCTAAACACCTTCTGTTTAATGTCCGGCACTACTTATATAGTCTAACGATAATTAGACAATCAACTAATTCTTATAAATCATTAGAAATACCTCTGAATAGTCCTATTTGAAGACTCGGGCCTAGCTATACTAGGTGTAGAGGGTATATCGGTAGGCTATAATTATAAAGCTATTACGTTCTGTCTCGCCTCTTATCGTCCGCGTGGTAGTAGAAGAATTTGTGGTCGTGTAGGTAAAGGGGAATGAGTAGCTCCTAAAGTAACCTGCGGTTCTATTAGTATAAGCTTTGATGCCGATATAGACGATATAGGAACTTGATCTAGAGGATTCTATATAGCTGAATAGGAATCTGCGAGAAGCTACTAAATATTAGTAACAAATAGAGGGAAGAGTAACAAAGGTCTTACCTCTCTATAAAAGTGGAAACTGTCTCTTCCGATATATAAAGTTATATTCGACCGCTCGCCTCCTTTCTGATATAGCAAAATGTCTACCTACGGCAAGTATGTGCTTCTAGGCCTATAATATTTTCCTAAATCGAATGTAAGTTACTATGTCACTATAGAGTCATCCGGGAGGGCTGCTATAAGTGGCCCTAAATCCTAGGTAAAAGGACCGTCGACATGAGTAGCTTACTAAAAATCACCCGTAGAGTGACTCAAGCACCTTAGAGAAACCCGTAAGCCAGAGGTATAGCGGTGAGTGTGGGTGTCGATCACGCTATAGGTGATAGTAGTCATAGCTAATAAAAGATCATCAAGATAGATAGAGGGTGGCGAGAAATCCTTCGAAACCTCTCTTTTAAACTAATAACTTAGAGTTTTGTTCGTAGAGAAGTCTTTAATGTCATAGTGTGTCGAAAGCAAGCTTATAGCCGTTTATGGCTTTATAGGGTTCGTTTATAGAGGTAGGCGGTTATCTAAATTTGGCTTCGCACTAAACTATGCCGAACATCGGCTAGAGGTCTATGTCCTCTAGCAATTTATCTATACTATATATTAATTAAAGGTATAGATCCGGTCGGGAGATGATTTTGACTAGAAGCTATTTCTGAAGCCCTAATTATAGGAGCTGGTTTCTACGCTAGCGTCGAGACTTTAAATTTCTATTAGAGTAATAGTAAATAGAAAGCTACCGAATAATACGAGAAGCGTATCTAATACCAAATTTATATCGTATAAAAGCACTATAGTGCCCGGGGCCGGAGTATAGTTAGACGGCGTGTATAGATGATGCCTGTCTAACTCACTTAGATAGGAAGGAGGGTGGGAACTGGTTTCCTAAGCCTCGTGCTACTCGAGAAAGGAAGGATTTAAGGTTGTCAGCCCTACCTATCGAAAAGAATAGGGTTGCCTCCGAGGAAGCGGGATTATTAGGGAATGGCGGCGGTAATGATAGGTCTCTACGAAGTTCCGCTAAAGTGATTATACGTCGCTGTGTTAAGTGTAAAGGGGAAGACTATAGCGGGGCGGTTGATACTTCTATACCTTGTCGTGAGAAGCTAGAATAAAAAGGGGAATTTTCTTTAAGATATAATTTCGGATATAGTTAAATAGATTGTGTTTACTCGACAATACTCTCTTATAACGATACAATTCAAGGGACGGAATAGTAACACTTATAGAAAATGCCCCCTTATCGGTTTTTATAACCACTTGCCGTATTCTCTTCGAATTCTTTAGCTTTACGAATAAGAGCTCTCTACTTGTCTTCCTTTATAAACTTGTCTTCCTCTATAAAACGTTAGCTTTAGAATAGAATAGAATTAGGGAAATTACCTCTATTACTAGTCGAATCACGGATCTATAAAGCCTTGGCTTTATGCTTATCACTTACCTAATTGTATATAAGTGCGCGCTCTAGATGCTTCTCAACTAGAGTATACGGGATTCCTCGTCGAATTCTCTGCCCTATTAGAGCCAGTTTATATACTATAGCGCTATTTTGAGTCTTTAGTTCCTAGTTATCATGTTCCGGCACTCGGTTATCCCGATAATAACGCGAAGAGAAGCACTAGGGAGTCAGGCGGCTATCAGGTTAGCTGTCTAGAAACGCCTCTAAGAATTTTCGAGGCATATTATCCCAGGAACTACTATAGTCCGCTCTTATATAACGAATCCAATCTACCTGCGCTTTAGTATAGGGTTTATTAGAGTGGGATCTTTAGCATGATCTATATGGCTCTCGAGAGGCCGGGACGATGTCGGGATTGCTTAGCGGGTTTGAGTTTCGACGGATCATTTTCTTAATCGATAGGCGCGAAGGGTTAAGGGGTTCGGTCTCGTTCGAGGTGATCACTATTAGACTCTACCTGGGTGATTGACCTAAGCTAACGGCTTTGGTCTCGTTCGGGTTAAGGACGCTAGTGATCGCTATCTTGGCCGGTTGACTTGTAGGTTCTATCTCGTTTATATAATATTTCTAGTAGGATTATTAGAATCAGTTTCTGACCTGATCGTTAAGAGGGTGTAGAAGGTAAAACTTATTTAAATATGACCTTTTAGCTGATATACTAGCTCTAAAAAGAATATCTATATTTGTACTAGGCCGTTATAACCTACGCTTAATGTTCGGCTATATATCAGATGACTCGACTTAATCCCGACAACACGGCACGCTAATACATATTAGGGAACCGCTAAGGCAGGGGCCTAGCAACTCTCTTCTAACCTTAGAATATTTTATACATCTTCCCTGCTAACTGCTAACAATCCCCTACTAAAGATGGCTATATAAGTGATGTTGAGTTAGGAGTAAGGGGAAGCTGAGGGGTATAAACTACCACCTAATACGGCTAACACGGAGCTAACTCCGCAACTAGAACCGATTTTATAATCAACACGGACAGACTACGAAATCTTAAGAGGCGTACGTAAGCTCTATTAATATCTATTTTTAGATATTTGCGAATTTTAAATTTATAGCTATACGACCCTAGGCGCTTAGGAAGGTCTAACATCTATAAGGCTTAGGAAGTTGTCTCGTCTCACGAGATAGGCTATATAGCCTTTCGAGTTTCTATTTCGATTTCTAGTAATAAATTCCTATTATAAGAATATATTTAAAGATACTAGAGTCACGTAAAGTAATTTACCTCGGTCATTACTTCTATCATGAATCTAATTCACTACCCCTTTATAGTTGCCTATACGACTATTAAGGTTAGTCTCTAGCTCGTAGTTCTTATTCTCTCGGACATTTCTAGGTCTAAAAACACTAAATTAATTAAGATTCTGGCTTAGATAGCTATCGGGCTCTTAAGGATCGCTCTATGTCATATCCTCGTATCCCTTCTTTCCTCGGCGACGTCTGTTTAGCCATATATTCTTGCTTATATTATTATAAGATAAGTCTTCCCTACTGATTATAAAATCTCTAACCGTTTTATAGCCTCGCCTTTGATTTTGCCTAGAGTATACCGTTAGCTAAGACAGATGTTACCTTATTTGCCGTGATTATAATACTTGACGTTACGGCGGCGATATTATTTTTTAGTAATAAAGAATTCCGAAGCCGCTTCCGGATATTCTTTTAGCCAAACCAAACCCGAGACGTCGAAAGAGGGATGTCTAAAACGATCGATAATATACGACGTCTTAACGATAAAAGGATCGATCCTGACGACAATATTAACATCTCACCGAGAGCATAAGTATATATGTCGGGCATGCTTAGGGAATCTAGGGAAGAAGCTAGCGCCTCGTTTGATAGTGATAGGAGAGGCAATAAAGACGGAGAGGACAGCGGTAACATTAGTATTACGGCTACGAGAAACGACTCCGTTATCCGATTAGCTCGAGTTACTACTCGTCGGCCCCTAGCTAAGGTTATTAATCTCTTATCTGTCGTAGAACAAGGGGACGATCGAGGTGGTCAGGAAATTATAGGAACGAGCTTTACTAGCGCCAGTTTAAGAGTCGGAGAAGAGGGAGAACCGGATATAAGTGAACACCCGGCGCTTAAGGGATAGCGCCCTTATTCTACTACCTATAAAGAAGGATGATTTTAGAGTTATTAGATTTTTTTTTTAATTTTTTTTATTTCTTGTTTCCTTTCCTAAATAAATCCTATACTCCCTATCTTTCTCCCTTCGCCTCCTTTGATCTTTATCGCTCGCTCGGCCGCTAAAAAGGCGGGCGAGGTGTGCGGAGCCGCTAAGCGAGGGTAAAAGGGGGGTTCTCGCCACCTATATCTGCCGCCTCGAATTATATATTCCGTAAACATGATTCTTAAAAGCGCGATTTAGGCTTATTACTAGACAGTTCGTAGAAGGAAATAGAAATATAGCGAAACGTAGTTTACGATTATCAGACGAGTTATCGTTAATAAAAAAATAGTTATAGAAAGATTAGTTGGTATTTTAAATATTTATAGCTTGTTTTGATCTAAATCGAGATAAGACAAATAAGACTCGCTATATTAAAGAGGTATAGCTTCTTGAGCTAGGCTCGGTGCCTAGGTAGATGTGGTTGGCGGGTAGCAAGCAGAAGTTAAGCTTCGTAAACCGTTAGAATTTGATTAAGCAAACCCTTGTGGCTATAGCTACGGCTGCGTATAAGGGTTCTCCGGCGGTGTCGATCGTGGTTGCGATAGTGATTGTGCAAAGCTTGTAAGGATCAGGCTACCGACTTCGTCTATCCTGCGAACCTTCTCTGATACCCTAGATTCTCGTTAAAGAGTTTCGTCTTATTAAAATAATTTCACGTATATCTTCTTAATAGTCTCTAGACCCTCTAACCTTATGCTCCTATTAGCCATGGTCAAAATTGCGGGTTTAACGTCTTACCTAGTCTTTAAGTAGTCTAATATATAATCTAAGATATAATCTAGCTTGCTATAAAGACTCTCGAACTTGTCCTCTAGTAAATCATTTTGCCTTTCGAGCGTACTATATATAAAATTAGTGCTTATCGAGGGTAGATAGACCGGAGCTTATATTGTTTAGGACCTTTGGCTTGTCTTTAGAAGCCTTTTGAATTCTTCGATGTCTGTAGTAAAGTACCTCGGATCATGCCGAATATGATAGGAATGAGACTAGGGCTGAGTAGAGCGGGAAGGCTGTTAGGGGGGGCAGAGGCGCCTATCAGGCCTAAAGTTTTAGAGGGCTTTATAAAATATAGAGGCCGCTTTTTAAGACATTCTAGGCTTATAGGACACGACGAGAAGGTGCAGACTTACCTTTTATGTCCTAAGAGCGGTTTAAGCCTAGGACAGGTGCTAGAACCTGCCCTAACAGTTCGGCGACATAGCAATCAACCTTAGTTTGTCATCTAAAATTTGGCATACAGAGGCCAACGGATTATAGCCGCCTCGGGTTCCGATAAGATGGCGATGGCGAGCGGGCAAGCATTCCACGCGAATCGCTAAGCCTATTTAGCACGGCCGTCGGCCTATCTAAAATCTAGAACAGATTTTTCGATGCTCTATAGCTCTTCCCCGATCATGCGATCCTAAGAATCATCGTCGACTATTGCCACAGCTAGCACACCGCTATCATCACTAGAAGAGGTCAGTGGCTTATCATATTCTCTCTACTATGTCTAACCTACTCAGGATCTTGGTTTATATACGCATATTGATATTCCCCTTCTCTAAGTAAAGCTCCGAGATGTCGAAGTAGAGAGACTTGAGCTTATTATAGAGCGTACCTAAGCCGAAGAGTAGAGCCGTATTATATTCGAGCGCGGTAAATACCAGGACCGAGAAGCAGCTATACTCCGGGGCCACCTCCAGCTCCGTGACATTACTATAGTCAACCAGCAACGCAAGATCGAAGAATTCGTATATCAGTCTCCGTCCGAGGTTTCTATTCCGTAAGGGAATCCGTATACCTAATACCAGAACAGCTACGAATCCGCCGATCTAAGCGCTGCCTAGCTAGACTCCGATAAGAATCTTCGAGCCTCCTACGCTACTCTAGATCTATATCTCGATCGACCGATCCTATAACATCCGATTCTAGTAGTGATCACGGAAGACGCTATAGGTAGGGGAAGGAGCAGGAAAAAGCAACAGGGCCCGAGGTAGGGGAATTAGAGGTCGGGGATGGCCATAAATTTTGACGATTTGACTATTTTATCTTGATCAGTTATAAATTTTCCTATAAGCAAATTTTAAATAGAATCTTATATATAATAACAAGAGGTGTCTTGTTTTTAGCATATAAAATTTGAATCTAGGCCTACCTATTTTAGCTTCGTCTTAAAAACTTCTTGCTATAAGATAATACCGGCTTTCTGATCCGAGTTAGTTGGTTTCTCAACTCGCCACTTATAGTAACCGCTAAAACTGTATCTTATGATCAGATCTATTTTAAATACCAGCCAAAAATAGGACTACGCGGCACGTCGGCCAGAGGTGGCGATGTCCTATAGGCGGGTCGGATCTTACTCTAGGGCCACTTTTTAGAAGTTAGAAGCTTAGTTTAAGGTAGGGGAGAATTTTACTCGGCTAAATTGGAAATGAGGAGGGAAGGGGCAAGATTCGAGGAATTTTTACGTTTATTAAAAAAGGGGAGGGTTAGTAGCCAGATATGGCTTCTAGCGATAGAAGTATAGTAAGCTTGACACACGAGAATCATTCTACAAAGCAATATATAGTCGCGACCTCTTAGTTCTCTATTGACTAGTATAAAAATCTCGGAACGCAAAGTTTAAAAAGAGAAGTTTAGAAAGAGGTCTATAAGCCTATTCAGGAAAGTAAAGCAGTTAGCGTAGAAAACGGACTACTAGATATCCCTTACGGTTATTGATATAACTAGGAAGTATAGGACCTTTAGATGTTCGCCTGAATTCTACTGGCCTCCGTCAGCCAAGGAAATTCTCGTAAGTACAACCTTTAAGGCAGGGCAACGCTAAGGGCCGCAAAAGGAGACACACCCTTCCGGCATCTACGAATATCTACCTAAACCTAACACTAGCGTTTCGAATAGTACTAAGGGTGGTGATAATGATAATAAGTCTGTTTTTAGGAATGAAAGCGTCATAAGAGGCAGTCTAGCACCACTAACAATCGACACGCGGGAAGAGGCAATACGCGGGTCGGGTATTATGACTATCGATGAACCTGAGGCGTGTGCCGCGATCATAGGAGACCTAAGGCTCGATAGTCCTCAGGACTCGATTAGCACAAGAAATGTGTCTGGGCTAGACAACAGACGTCGAAACTCAGATAGTATAGTCAATTCGCAAGTCGATAGCCTCTAGGATTTAGATACCGTTGATATAGATTCGGAGATGCTGTCTAGAGGGTGGGGTCGGATAAGTGACAACCTAAATTAGGATTTAAGAATGCTCGGGGAGGCAGACCGAAGGTTAGGCGTTGAGTAGAGGGAGCCCTCGTTCCTATGTGCAATTAGAAGCTTAACGTCTCCGAAAGTAGACGTGCGACTCGACGCGGATATTAATAGCACACAAATAGCTAAAATTCCTGATATAACGAAGAAGCTCTAAGTTCCTAGCGCCTTAGCAGATTGGCCGCTGTTAGACTAGGAGAGAGTGAGGTGCCGGGCAGTTTATAATACGGAAGAAGCACTTGTGCTATAGAAGTGGGTTTTTATATAGAAGTCTGAAAGGCGCTTGAATTGGTAAATGTATATTAAATTTCCTTTAGTGGTTTTTCTAATATACTACCCAAATTGGTACTCCTTAAGCTTCTTGCCTTTACTAGACGATGACCCTGCCTGTTACACTTTTGCCTTCTTGTCACTCACTTAAAGATACTCTAAAGCACGCGAGCTAAGATAGGTAGCCTTTAATTTATAGAGTCGGTAATCTATAAGTATTAAAAATTGACTAAAGGGCTATAACGACGTGTTAATTCTATACTATATATTATTAGAGACAACTAACCTGGCTTTTGTTACTTTATTCCTGAAATAGAAACTCTCGAGCACATTTATAGAACTCGTACGCTTTAGAGTCGACGTAGTTTATCCGGGCCTATAAGCGGGGTTTCTAGGAAGCTCGCGTAGCGATAACAAAGTAGATTATTTTCCCGTGCTTATAGCGGCATTTGGTCATTTTGTTATTAGCGCACTTATCTACCTGCTAAGTCCAAAATATTAGAAAATTTGAACTAAGAGGGCATGCCTATAATAGTTGCTGTTAGATATAGCGTGCGCCCCGAGATAAGCAGAACGATGGTAGAAACAGCCTCCTACTGTTAGTTTCGACGCGGTAGGAGCGGAAAATCTATAATTGGCTAGTTAAACCGGGGTGCTAAAATAATATAAGTTATATTAGTGATATAGATAAAGTTTTATATAATACGATTATTAGTGGCGGTTCTAGCGTAACTATACTATCGGGGCGACTCGGAAAACGACTTGTATGTGTATAGCAGATTAGTCAGCCTTGCGCCCGCTTGAAAGGCGTAGCAGGTAGGGCTGGCAACATCGTAGCACTTGCTCTTAGCCGACGAACGTTGAAAGTGCTTAGTTAGCACATAACATCCTAGCTTTAGACTAGCCAAGTATATCACGCTCTTAGTCCCTTAGTCGTATTTCGACTTTCACTGATATAAATCGAGATCTCTTTTCTTTGACTTTATATAGAACTCTATATTTGAGCTCTAATTGCTAGAGATTTGGCCCTTTCTATATAAGCTAATTGATCCTCGTACCGTCCTTGGATTCCTCTATATCACTGATTGCTTTAAGGACCGCCTCTCGGACTTCACGTATAGCCCTCGTAATTAAGTGGTCCTAACCGTTAAAGTCGACGCTATTCTGATAAAGAAGAATAACGTCGTCTCTAAAATCATCTATAGAATGATAGATATTGCTCTTCAGCTTCATCTCAATAGTACCGAGATCGATCGGGTTAGGAACTTTAGTAATATAAGTATCTATATAATTAGGCCAAAGATGCCCGACCGGTGCCCTGAAATTTTGACCCGCTTGAGTCCGACTAATATGCCTCAAGGCATAGAGAAGGTCTTTAGTTTGACTCTTTATTATTTGACTTTTATTCGTATAGAACTCCGCGGAGCTAGGTATAGTTTGCCTGTCACTGCTATAAGAACTACATGTCTTAGACAGCAATTAGCAGGTTTTAACACAGGTGGCTATACGTACCAGCACCTCCTTATTTTCTGGCTACTGACGGTTAGCTTCGGCGACCTGTTCGGACTGACCTTGTTCCGGGGAGTCTCCCGATCCGTCCTTATAATCCTCACCCTCGTACTCCTTACTCTCCGCCAGTATAGGTTCATCCGATGAAATCTCACTATCAGATACAAAGTCACTACCTAGTATAAACTCGGCATCTGAAATACTGCCGTTAAATAAACTCTAGGCGTCAGATAAACCCCTCTCGGATAGGAGCTCCCTCTTAGACAAAGTCCCGAGATCGGATATAATATCCGAGACATCACTATCATCAACGCCACTATCTTGGTCACTATCGTATTCCTTAAAAGTCTCGTCTAGGGTTGCCGTCTTAGCTTCCTTATTGCCCTTAGCGTCTACCTCCGTGCTACTAATAATTAGAAAGTTCTCTTTCGCTGATTCGATGATAAGAGGGACAGGGATATAATAAGTCTAGCCAAAACCGAATAGTAAATTTATAGTTTAGATCTAATCACGGCCAAGAAGAAGGGTTTATATTCCGGATATCAGGCAGGTATTAATTGTTATGTTAAAGCCCGCTACTCGAACCGTCAATCGGCAGTATTGGTTGGTTTAAAAGGGCCGGTCCGCAATTAGGATTATAGACATTTTATAGGGATACCTAGCCAGGTTCAGGCCTATGGCTATCGACAAGGGGAAAAGATTAAAAGAACATCTTTTATCAACCTAAACGCGTTTAAAACCAACTATTCCCGTTAGAGTCAATATCGAAGCCTTGGTATAGAAGTTATAGATCCTCCCTTAAGTAGCTAAAGGCCTCTAGTTAGCTATAACAGAGTTCTCTAAGGCTTCTGTCATTTCCTTTATAAGTTTACCTGCTTGGGCTGACGATTGTCCTATCGAGACAGGGACCGCTATTAAAGAATCCGTAATACCTTTATCTGATTCTTCCTCTTTAATGTCGAGCTTATTTAGCATCTTATACGAGGATAAGGCAATGAATTGGCTGTCGAAGGGAGTGTCTTCCTTAGTCGTCATATCTGAAATCCTACCCTTTGAGTTCGAAGGCTCCTGATCTTGATTATACACATCCCTAGCCATCTCGATCTCCCCCTTGGTGGCTATGGCTAGAGTCTTTATAGATAGTCCTTGTATAGAAGTCCGCCGGTGTTTTTTAGGACGAGTTTGGCCGTGATGCGGGTATAGTTGTTAAGGATACGTGATGTTCGAGCTCTCGTATTATAGAACAGGTGAGGCAGCACGTTTAGTCCCCCCCGACTATATTTCTCAAGTACGAAATAGCCTTGTTCTTAATAGTTTAAGGAGAAAAGAGTGTACTTGCCCTAGTATAGTGGCCCTTATAGTGCGGCGATATGCGCGGGACAATTCCGTTTTCTTTTTTGACGTTTCGGTATTATTTTAACTGATAAGGCAGGAATTCGGAATTATTAATACTAAAAGAGTAGTAATATAAATCATAGGCCATTTTTAGACCTTGCTAAAGCGTTGTTAAAAGTTATCGTATACCGTAAGAAAAAAGAGCTCTAAAATTAGCTATAAAGTTTTTATTACTATAGCCGGCTAGGAGTGAGTTTAATTAACTTTAAAGTTTATAATAGGAATTATTCGGTCGCTTAATCACGGGCTCGTAAGGAAGGAAAAGGAATCATTAAAGGCATAGGTTTACTCAAGGCGCTAATATTAGCTATTTATAGGAGCCGGAACTAGCGAAACTAGCTTCCCCTTTATATATACCGCTAAAATATTTATAAGATTCTAAGCTAGGATCTTACGCTAAACCTAGCTACATCTTAATCCGTTATTGTATCCGTTCGCTTAATCAAGGATTATAGTCGGGGGGGGCATAGTATTATACGAGTTTAAACGTATAATTATTTCTTTAGAAGAGATTATATGATTAAATCGTTTAGGGAAGGAGTAACATGATTTTATATTAAGATTTTCGTGGTTTAGGGAGAATTGTCAGATGTACTATAGGACTCTCGCCTCGTAGAGATGTCAGTTAGAGGGGTTATAAAGCTAGAAGAGAAGGAAAAAGTTCGCCTAGGTCTTCTAATTTATCTACTTTAAGCTAATCCCTAGCTAGTGATCTATTTCCTTCTATATGCGTCTGTCGAATGTCTATTAGCTACTAGTCTAATAGGTATATCAGGTCTTTTTATAATACGATACACAGGCATTCTATCCCTAAACTTTAATTTAAGGGAGCATATATTTTCAGCACACTTCTTCTTTCTTGTTGACATGTCACTAACCACACCTATCTCTCCTGGTCCGATTTGATTAAGCTTATTATCTTAATAGTATAGTATAGTGGTATATAACTTCTTGTTATAACGATAAAAGAGTTTTCTTAGGTCTCCTATTTCAATCTCCTCTATACCTCCTATTAGAAAATCACGTTCGTATCGTCGCCCTTACGTTTAATTTATAAAGAGTCTCCTTTTATAGCGTAATAGAGTTCCTTTACCAAAGCTCTACTACCGAACTCTTACTACCTCTAATATATATAAAGGGGTCTTATCCGAGCTCTAAAGCCTCACTACTACGTAGGAAATCGTTATTAGCCTCGTGGCGACTATAGCGTGCAAATTTATTTAAGATCGCCACGCGGATCGATACCTTAATAAGCGGCTCTCGCTAAACATTTGGAGGACGCAGAATTTGTGCCTAAGGCTCCAAATAGTCATGTGACATATTCGGACTTCCCCCTAAACTGTATAGAGATTAGGTATATCCTCTAGCGTAGACGTATTAGATACGGTGCTCGATAGAGCTAGCACTATAGATTCTAAAGTTTTATAAACGGTAGGAAATAAGTATAATAAAGAGCTATTAAGGCAGCTATAAACAGCTATAGCTTGCCAAATGATGATATAAGTAAAATTATAGCGTACGGGCGTAATTATAGGACGTGCGGAACTACTAACTAAAGTAGTTAGTCGCTTGACTTAATAAGCTAATAATTTTAAATTAATCTAAGAATGTTATACCATGTGACGGCTCCCTCGTAATAGAGGACACGTTGGCGAGAACCTGAAATCTTAGAAGTTTAGGAAACTATAAACCTAACTTATTATATCCGTCTACTTTAATTAAAGCGGTATCGTGTTATATAAAGATAGTAAATAAGAAGCAACCTTACTATATGTGCCGTGACCTAGACATTTACGAAATATTCTACCTCCGACCGACGCCTTTAGATCTTCGACAGTCTAGCGAAAGAGGATACTAGGGGTATAGGTTAGTTTAGGAGGGTTTTCGAGAGTTCTATCCCTTACTCGATCCGGAGAACCCGTAGTCGGTCTTAAGCGCAGACGACCAAGTAACGCTTAAGATCGAATCATCCCCCGAACATAGTAAAGGTTTATATCTAATCCCTATAGTATCAGTCAAGGTCTTTAAGAGACTGCCTTAAAGCCTTTATAGGATTAAATTCTATTTAGTTAAAGGTATCGTAACATTTTAGCTCCGAGCTTTTTATATATATAGGATATCGCTACTAATTTAGCCGAAGATTAGGCAGAAAGACCGTAGAGCCAGGTGTGGCCGGCAAACCACGTATACGGCAACACGGCATCGGATATGTCCTTTAAGACTATATAATCATGGCTTATAACATGCTCCTAAACCTACAAATGTTACGATAACGCGACTGACCCCTAGCTTCCGAAGAGAGTGATAGACATTTCCGTAACCGATACGCCAAAGCTACGTGAAACTAAAGGTAAAAGTGGTCGTTATGTCTGCCTGAGCTATTACTAGGGCCAGAGCCTAAATATGATCACTTAAAGGTCAACTCTAGAAGATCTTAAACGAGGAATACTATAGTTGTTATTACTAAAAACCTTTTAGGACGCGATCGACTTTACGAGACGGCTTAGTGTATAGTATATCTAGATCGACGCGCTCTATATCATTTAAGACGATCAGGATGACTAGGAGATTAAAGTAGTATAGATAAAGAACATATATTCTAACTTATATCTTACGATTGCCGCTAGCTCCTTCGCCGATTCCTATAAAGGCTGCTATAAGGTGTCACTATTTTCCTCCGTCAAACCGTATGAGTTTATATATATAGATACGTAAGGGGTTCCTCGCTCTATCTTTGTTCGGTAGTAAATTCACTATGGCCTAGTTAGAAAGTTCGAGGAGCCGAGATTCTATACTAAGTTCTAGGCTAATTGGCCGCTAAAGAAGCGCGTATTGGTTTTCTAGGAGAGACTGCTCTCGAGCCGAGTCGTTTATTTCGCTCTACACGAGCTGATATAGGAATATAACGACTCAGATTTATACGAGTGCTTACGCTATAGATTCGTCTAGAGCTTTGAGTCTATTATCAAACGGATCTTTTAGGGCTCTATAGCCTATGAAAAAGACTCTTTTAAGCTAATAGAACTCTAGTGGTCTGTTGTGTAGTAATATACTCAACTTGAACTTAGTCACGCTAAGGATAAGTTGACGGCTCTTATAGGTATCGCCGAGAAGTTCTATCCGCAGTTTTTAGGCAAATACCTGGTAGGTATATAGGACGTTGACCTCCGTCGTTCTCTCGGCTAGACTAGTGCCTCGCGGTTTAATCGCCGAGTACAGAAGTATAGGGCGCCGACATGGTCATAGGCTTTAGTAGATAGTGCTATTAATGGTCCTCCCTTTAAGCGAACGATGAGAAATGTCGTAGATGCGAAGAACATGTTATTTAGGTTCGATCCTATTGATCTTAAAAAAGATATATTTTAAATT
Organism: Cudoniella acicularis; assembly: GCA_013054445.1. NCBI lineage: Eukaryota > Fungi > Ascomycota > Leotiomycetes > Helotiales > Helotiaceae > Cudoniella > Cudoniella acicularis. The sequence goes on from JAAMPI010000503.1 coordinate 29,276, forward strand.
ATAGAGGGCAAAATAGCACTACTTAGCGGTAATCAATATAGATCGCTAAAGGCCGCTTATTTGACTATTAAGGCCCGGCTTTCGGCAGCGGAGATATACTATTCGAACCTAACCGACTCGAGAAACGAGTATTAGTATCGTTTCGTGATAATTAGAAGTCCGACGCTGCCGTTAACTAACGGATTCCACGCAGACTATATATTCTTCGAGCCGGGTTCATATTATGTTCCGTCTAGGCATCTAGTGTTTTTCCTCTAGTTGTTATATATAGGACTAAAGGACGAGGCGTTATACTACCAAATACTTGTACTAATCTAATCGAAGACAGCCGCCGATCTTTACGAACGTATTAGGTTGATTAGTAAGGATATGCCTCGAAGATTGACTAAATCTTGGTTTGAGAACTTAGAGGAGTCTATAATTATAATTGTTTAAGAGATGTTTAGAAGGAAATATTTGGGTTAGAGATGAAATTTGAGCTACGTACGACGTGAAGTAATAAATGCTTAAAATATTATCTTAGAGTAGTCGAACGCAGGACTTTGCCTATTCAATCTAAATCGGATAATAAAAGAAGTCTAGAAGCCGTAGGAGGTAAAGTATTATAGCCTACTGGTTGTTGATAGTAAAGGCGATGATATGTTCTATCGTCTTGAAACTTCGAAAACTTTGACTCTCGAAAATTTAGTTTCTTTACGTAAGAACGTTAAAATAAGCCTTCGAGAATGTTTTTGCTAAGCGAGCGATTCTTTAGGATAAAACGAATTGCTCTTTGAGCAGAACAATAAGAAGACTACTCGTATATCAAGAAAAGTGGCTTTTACAGGCACTACTAATGTGAAGGGTATCACATGACGATGGCACGTGTAAGTTATAGCTTGCGGATGTTATTACGTGAGTATTAGACAAAACATAGTATAGAAAAATAGGGGCCGGGACTCCGTCGGGACGCATGTGTTGTTGATATACAGGAGAGAGGACCTTAGTAGGAGGGCATCGATTAGTCTTTTTATAAAGAGGAATACTTAAAACCAATACCTTTAGTATAACGAGTTTATGATTGCGTGTACCCGGCTATTTAGCTTCTGACAGTTAAACTCTTAAGTTACGAGGGGATTGTTAAGGCATCTCCGTGTAGAACCTGACACGTGTGGCTGCTTATCTAGAAGAACGCCATATCTTCACGTGATTGCTATAAAATACGGAATAAAATACAGCTAGCGTGGCTGTGAATATAACATGAGGTAACGGCGATAAATCCTTCGTCGCTTATTAAAGGCTTAGTATTTTTATATATAACGTACCTCCTACTTTTGTCCGGATAAATCCGGCAGGCAGGTTTTCTTATGCTCTATGTCTTTAAACCTTATAACTATATTTAAACTTCATAAAAGCTCTATGTTACGGCCCCGAATTCTATAGACAAGTTAAGAGCTATAATAGAGCAGGGGGTAATAGCAATACTAGCTTTTGATGCTCTTAACAAGTCGATTAACAGTATAGCCAAACTATAATATTTTTAAGACTACAAGTCGAGGCCTTATAGAGAAATAGTTAAAGAACAATAACAAACTGATTATAACTTTATATATTTATGTAATAGGGATTTAAAACCCCTAAACTATAAAGTCGTTCCGGTATATAGGGTTTTCCGGCACGCAGGGATAGACGTTAACCTACTAGTTCCAAAAATTATTATCGTGTCGTCGCCGCTCCCTTAAATTTATAGAGAGCCTTCTTTTATGCTATAATCGGGCCCTTAAAATCGCAACACCACTATTAAGCTTTTTGACCTTTTAAATACATAGAACGACTAAATATAGATGTCTAGGTTTTATTATAAGGTTAAAAAGCTATTGCCACAATTGTGCGGTCGGGGCTTGCCCTTTCATGCGACGTCGCCACATCGGCTGATACCTCCCCAATCAAGCGATCAAGGATCGCGGTGTGGTTATAGTAACGTCGGTAAAATTCTAATAAAATCTGTGGCTGCCTAAGAGTGTGGCTACGAAGTTTGTGGCTACACTTACCCTTCCGGAAAATTCCTGTTTCCCGACATCCTCCGATTGAGTTAAAGCAAAAAGTGGCCCTTGCGTATAGCCAACAAAATCGGCCATCCCCTTCCTGCTTTCGCGTGACAAACATCCGACTTTCACTTCCGGCTTTTCACTTCTTCTCTTTACGCTCTGCCTAGAACGAACCTCTTCGATTTTTAGCCAAAGCCTCCCGAGGGGAATCCGCTCCTCTTGCCAAATTGCTGACGAATTCGAAGATGACCTTCCGGACAACAGAGTCCGTAGAAGGTCAAAGACTGCCGAGAGAAAGCCCGGTGTTAGCACACAGGACAACGATGACTTAGCAAAGACGTTAAGAACAGTTCAGATGGTGACAACATAGTACGACGCTAACGTGTACGGCGATAAGAGGTAACACTTCCTAAGACATAGAATTTGAGCACAACGATGGCGAGTATAATAGCGAAGAAAGGTATAACTAACCGTATAAAAAACCAACGAAGATTAACATTAACTCTACTTAATAGTAACAAGTCTCGAAGCCAGCCGAGCTTGCCTTAACTAAGGATTAGTCTATCAACTCTTATCAAAATATCGTACGACAGTGTCCTTATCCGCTAATATATCTACGCTACTAGAGCTCTCTATAGTTTTAGTATAATCTTATCTTCCGTAATCTATGTTCTACTGGCCTATATCATCAAGGCACTGGCTAGCTTAGGGGTATTGCTTATCCGCGCTATCTTGTTAGTTGGCTCTAGCGCCTCAAGATCTACACTCTTACGCTTTCGCCTATGTCTCGCCGTCTCTACCGTGTCTTCCTCTAGTTTAGGCGGACTACTCTTGCTCTTCCGACCGCGTTTTCCCTTGCTTTTGGCTGCTTAGGTAGACTCTTTTACGAGACGCTTCGCTCGTGTTTCCTTAAGGTCCTTATAGCTCATAACCTTCGCCTTTCCTAGTACTAACGACTTCGTCGATCGTCGAACCTTAGCTTCGTTGTTAATCGTGGTTAGGAGTTGAATTCGGTCCTCCTATAGGATACTCTTGGCAGAGGATTTTTAGAAAGCTTTAGTATAAATCTGTAAGTGTCTCGCCAGGTTCTGTTTGCTCGTTTTATTAAGCGCATGAGCATCCCGTTAGATGATCAGGTTCTATAGCGACATAAAAGTCTCTACTAACACCGGCGTAACAGGCGTTTACGGTTCTACGTCTTGCCGACAAGACCCTACCTTCACCTCATCGGCTCGCGGGATAGCTGGTTTAGCTAGGGGGGCGGGCATACTTCTAAGCACCCTATCTAGATTAAACGGGAACAAACCACTTGCGGCAAAGCCGGCCTTGATATTCTTTAGCGTGAACGCTCTTCCCCTTACCGGGCTATAGAGAGAGGTGAAGTGCTCCTTACCGATCGTATTTATACCTCCTTACTCGAGTCGATCAACCTGGTCACGATAAGCTGCCTTGAGTAGAGCAAACGTTACGACATTATAAGGCTAGAGCTTGTAGGAGGTATAGGAGGGGAGACGACATAAAAGAATATTGTTCTCGAAATAGAACTCTAAGATTTCGAGGGTTTTATACGTTCTAAAACCGTCGTAGACCAAGACGCGTGGTTTCTTGTTAGCTCGTTCTTTAGTTTCGGGATCAAATATACGCTTAAGCCACTCTAAGCTGATCTTAGAGTCGGTATATCTAGATTCGGAGTATATATACTGCTATCTAGGGGTAAGAAACGTGGTCTAGTTGCTTCGATGAGTACTCGCCGGCCAGATAATCATAGGGTTTAAGTACCTACTATCACTACTGATATATTCGATCGCGGTTACGGTTATACGCTTAACTCGCGCACCTCTATAATCTCGCATGTCGTGCTTACTTACGAGGACCTTGACAGAGCCTAGCATAGAGAGCATCACTCTAGTCTCGTCTATGTTATATACATTTTCGACTAGGACAGCCGGATCTTATAATATATCTTTTATCACCTCAAACTAGTATATGATCTTCTTATAAATGTTTTTCTCGTAACGGTTCTAGTCTAACGCCTTGACTCTTCGTACTACGAGTTCTAGATAGCGTTTCTCTAGAGCCTTTGTCTAGTTTCGACCGGAAGGCTTAAGGGGTCTATCGGTAGTAGGCCGTTAGCAGGTGACTCTAAAGGCTAGAGTAGGGATAAATTTTATTCGTACTGATTGTCTAAGGTCAGACATTTATAGCAAATACTTAATAAAGACATCCTCTTCCTACGGGGTAAGGTATTGTTAGCTCTAGGCCTTTTCTTCTATCGAGCGTCGCCCGCGAGCACGATGATAGAGTGTAGAATAAGGGACGTTGCCATGATCTATAAGAGCACGGTATGATCTAGGCACGCCAGGAGGCACGCCTTACGCCAATACTTGACTGGCTCTGTCTATGTTAGCCTCCGTAGTGATGGTGTCGTGAACAAGACGACTTGACTGGCAGCGGTTTGGCAACGGCGACTAGGGCATGTGCCTATAGAAGGTTCGAGAAACATGCTATTTATAGCCGATATCCCTGCGGAGCGAGCCTCTCGTACCTCCGGACATCACCTCTTAAATCGCGTTTCGTGGAATGGCGTATAGCCTAAGGCATTAAGTAATTAGTTAGTAGTATTCGAAACCACGAGTAATCATGTTAAAGCTATGTTAACAACACTCCTAACACTAGCTAAAAGGATCGAACAGCTAGTCTACGTATTAGCAAGTGCCTACCTTATTTTATTTATACTAAATATAGTTATGTTTCGAAGTCTAGCTAACTCGTTATCTCTAGTAGGGCCTCCGAAGAGCGAATACCGCGGTACCCTATAACAAAGCAAAATCTAATTCGAATGATTCTTCTCGTATAGAAGTAACTATATAGTATAAAAAAAATTATAAAACTCCTAATAGCCGGCGAGGAATACTTCTTCTACTATGCCAGCTACTCTCGAGCTTGATGACGGGAAGCACATCATATACGAGTCGGCTATTAAGAAGGATAAAAATATTATTAATAAAGTAATATACCCTCGGGCGAGGAGACAGCTCTTTTAGAAGCTATCGGATCAGCGTGTAACGATCTAGGATATTATTCGGTATTACCTAAGACTACGCGATCAAGATACTTATATTGTCGAGGACTAATAGATTCGTAGGAGCTTTAATGTGTATATACCTGTAGAA